>JAFNEN010006680.1:0-15226 GCA_019343175.1 Oedothorax gibbosus
AATTTTTTTTACTATTCTTTTTTTTACTATTTTTTTAAAATTTTAAACTATAAACCTTTTTTAAACCTGCTATAAAAATAAATTTTTGGGGGAAATAAATTTTTTTTTAAAAAAAAACTGTAAACCTTTTCTAATGTTTAAAAACAAAAACCAATGTTAAAAAAAAAAAAAGTTAAAGAACTGTTCTTTTTAAAAGAACAAAAAAAAGAACTGTTTTTAAAAAAAGAACTAACCAAAAACACAAAATTTTATGACATTCTTTTGTCCGAAGTTTCAGGGAAAAAGGAATTAAAATTTTTTTTTTTTGGCCGACTTTTTTGTTTAAATTTTTTTAAAAAAACTTTTTGGAAAAATTTTAAAAAAAAAATAAGGGGGGAACCCAGGCATAAGGGAGACCCCCTTCCCCAAAAAAAAAAAGGGGTTTTGGGCATTTAAAAATTTCATTCATTTTTTATGGTACTGACCCCTTTTTAAAACCATACTTTAAAATAGAGAAAAATTAATTTTTATTTTTAATTAAAAAAACTAATTGGAAATTTTAAAAACCAAAAAATTTTGGGGGGGGGGGCATAAGGGGGGACAACCTTTCCCAAAAAAAAAATTTTGGGTTTCTAACATCAATATTTTATAAAAGTTATGGGTTTCTGACACCCTTTTAAAAAAGGCTTTTTTTAAATATAGAAAAAATGATTATTTAATGGGTTTTTTTAATTTTTAAAAATAACCCTACCAAAGGTTTTCCAAAGAATTATTCTCCTTTTTTTATTTTAAAAGGGGCTGGGGGGGCCCCCGTCGGTTTTGGGATTTTCCCCTAGCCGGAAGGTTTTTCCTTATTTTGGGGCCCCGGCATCGCCAAAAAAAAATTGCCGACCTATAAACGGCCCCGGGGACCCCCAAAAAATTTTCCGCCCCCTAATACCCGTGTGGGGGGAGTGGGGCGTTTAAAAATCCATTCAAAATCCTTTTAAAAGCTGCGTAGGGTGTCGCCCCTTAAAGGTTGCGTTGGGTGCCCATCAGGTGTCCCGGGTCGTCCCCTTGACTAAAAAAAAAACCCCTCCCAACAACCCCTTTATGGGCCCCAAGGGCCCGCCGTGCCCATTTTAAAATTTCGTTGGGCCTAAAGGGGGGTTCCCGGGGGGTTTTCCAAAATTAAAACCCCGGTTTTGGTAGGGGCAGGCCCCAAAGCGGGAAAAAACCCCCGGTTTTTTATTTCCCCAAGCATGGGTTGGGTTTTCCCTTTTTTTCGGGGCCCCCCCTTTTTAAGGGGGGTGGAAGGGTGTTTTTTCAGGGTTTGCCCAAAACCGGGTTTTTGTTTCCCACCTGTGGGTTGGTTGGCAAAACGAAGCCCACCACTAAGCCACCCTTTTCCCTCAACCCTTTACTGTGGGTTTTAAAAATATGGGCGGGCCTTTGCCAATTTAAAACCCGTGTTAGTTCTAGTGCGACGAAATTCAAACTTTAAAATAAACTAAAATTATAAATATACGTCCCAAACCAAAATTTAAAATCAATTTTTTAAACTCTTTGTTGTAAAATTTTTCAATACCAAATTGGCCCCCTGGTATTGTGGGGAAAAAATTACCCAAATTTAAGGAGTAAGGAATTTTATTGTTTAAAAAAAATTTTTTTTTTTAAATCATTTTCCTACACAAATTGCACTATAAAAAATTTACAATTTTCCCTTTTGAGTAAAAAATTAAATTCTAGCGTTTGTTTTAAAGGGGCCTACTACATTAACTTTTAAAAAAAACCAATTTTGAATAATGACCCAACATGATAATTTTTTAATTTAAATCATTTAAAACCCTTTTATTTTTCTTAACGCCCTACAAACCCAAAGGGGAAACTTTTTTTTTTAGTTACAAATATTAATTCCGGCTACTAAAAAAGAAAAAAAATTTAATAAAAAGACACTTTAGTTAAATTGGGCTTTTTTTTAATAAAAAAAAATTGCTTTTTTAAAACTAAGCTCGCTATTTAAATTTTCAGGGAATTTGGACTAAAAAATTTAAAGTTTAAAAATAAGGTAAAAAAATGATTAATCAAAAGTATGGTTTAACTGAAAGGGACGGAAAAAAATTTTTGCGCAATGTATTTATTTGTATAGAAAATAATGTTTGAATCAGAGTTTGATTTTTTTTTTAATTGCTTTCTTATGTTTTGAAAATTCAATTCGGGTTTTTAAAGGGGAAAAACATTACTCATTTCGTTTGTATTCAATCTTTTTTTAAAAAAATTAAAGCCCTGTTTGGTTTTTTAATGTTAATAAAGGGAATAATTGTCTTTGGAGAGTAATCAAAATAATAAAATCATAAAAGAAAAAAATAAGGGGTACTTTTTTTTAACAGTTATAAACAAAAGTTAAGTTAACATTATAAAAAAAAATTCCCCAATAAATTTTGGGATGAATTTTTTAAAAAAATTATTTCCCCTATATTTTATATTTGTTTGAAAAAAAATGTTTTTTTTTTACAATAGTTTTAAAAAATGATTATAGTGGAAAAAAACAAAAGAAATTTTGAATAACAACTAAAACCAGATTTAAAAATCTACATTTTCTTATTACTGATAAAAAAAATTTTTGGGTTCTTTTTAATCCAATTCATTTTAAAAAAATGAAACACTAAATGAAAACCATTAGGTTTGTAACAAATCTGTCACTTGGGGCCCGCTTCCATACCCCCTTTTGTGTTAAAACAAAAAAAAAAGGCATCAAACACTAAAAATTTTTTTATTAAATTTTTACTTTACATGCTAAATTAGGTTAGTTTTTTTTATTTTTTTTTAAAAAAAAAATCCCTAATTATTTTTATATTTCCAATTTATTTTTAAAGGAAAAAAATGAAATATTCCTCGCTCTTAATCAAAGCAAAACATTTCACATAAAACATACAAAAAAGAAACTATTTGTGAATGTATTTAGTCATTTAAAAATTTTTATGTCGCAAAAAAAATTTTTTAATTTTATTATTTTAAAAGAAAAAAATTCTCAGCGTTTGTTGTGAATGGAAATTTTATTTAGTTCTAATAAAAAGGGCTTCCTTGCTTTTTAAATTACCTTTAATTTTCTGTTTTTTAAAATAATTAAAGCATTCAAATTTCAAATTCTTTCCAAAATTTAAAAAGTATTCAAATTTTCGTGCGCTAAATTTTTTGACGTATCACATTGTCCGTAGCATTTTAGTTGGGACTATGAAAGTGGTGCGGCGGACAGACAGCGGACGAAAATTATAATACTTTCCATTTTTATGTTTAAACTGTGTGGAAGCTAAAAAATGTAATTTTACCTTTAAAATCAAAATCATAAACAAAAGTACGACTATTTTACGAGACAATAATAATTAAAAAATACTATAAAACAATGATAATATTTCTCTTTTAATAATTGAAGTATTTAGAATTCGAGTTTTTCAATGTTTTTAAATTTCGATGATTAAATTTTTTGGGAACTTGCCTGTAGAGTTTGCATTTGGGTATAAAAAGTGTGTGACGAGGGGATGGACAGAGGACATTCTGAACGAAATCCCTTTCAGTTTTACGTTAAAACGTAGGGGGAAAGGATAGTGAAAAATTCTGCACTTTAACTTTATACGGGGCCTTAGTTATTTTTTTTGAATTTTTATGAAAAAAATATGAAAATAGCACGTAAGTAGGAAAAAACATTATTGTATTTGGAAAAATACAAAAATACAGCCATCATCATAAATATGAGTGAAGTGTCCTGTCATATATAAAAAATATTTTAAAAAGAAACTCCCATTTAAATAGAAAAAAAATGAAAATGATAAAAAAAAAAACTATTGCAAAAATTATTTTTTTTTAAATATAATTTTCGTATTTTTGGTTAAAAAATGCTTTAATGAAGACTCCGATGTTAAAAAATATTTCATTTTTTAAATTTTCTGTTATTTAAAATTTCTTAGTGACTTGTTTTTTTAGACAAATTTACTTATCATTTTTTTTAAAAGGGAGAAAAAGATTCTGTTTTGCGTTAAAAAAATGATCAAAAATTGTTTGGGCATGGTAAAAAAAACAAAAAAAAAATATTTTTGGATCTAAAATTTTTGTTTTTTTTCTTTATTTTTTATAAAAATCGGTTGTAATTCAATTTTTTTCCCATCATATTTGGAATCGAAATTTTAAGAAAATAGATAGTAGAAACGCACAACATTTCAATTTCCGGAAAGAAAGTTCTCATGGAAAAACCGGGAAAAAAAATCGTTCCAGTAAAAATTTCCCGGGAAAGTCGTCTCCAATTGGTTGACCCGGAGAAAACAAATTTTTTAAACCCGGCGAATGGCTAAACGGATCCTCACCGACATAACGTTTTCACTTCAGTTTTTTGCTGCAAACATGGAATAAAAAAAAGTATCAAGTTTTAGAAGAAATAAAAAACGAGGAAAAGCAAGAAAAAAATGGATTTTTTTAGTCCCGGGGAATTGGTACCAATATCCAAAAAATCCCAAAAACATTTTAAAATTATTTTTTTTATCCCTAAAAAAATTTTAATTTTAAAACAAAGTATAAATGTAAAATTTATGCCCATTAAATTAGTTTTAAAAATCCCAGATTTTTCTGCAAAATTTTAAATTTTTACACATTTTATGGTTTTTTTTTTTTTCTCAATTTTTTTTTTATTTACCTGGCTTTCTATGATAAGAAATATTTGCAGATTTATCAAACTAATACGACAAAAAAAATTTCCATTTCGTTTCTTTTTCTTTTTTTTGTTAGAAAGTATCGGTGTCGAAAGACAAAAACAGAAGGGAGAAAATTTCTGAAATGCCATTTTTATAAAACTTTTGGTTTAAATTTCTTTTTTTCCATCCATCCTGTTTTCTGTAATTCGGGTTTTTGTATTGAACAACAATAGGGCTTCAATATAATCTTTTTATTTTTTTTTTTCTGTTTAATCCATAAAAAAGGAAAATTTTCTTTAAAATTTTAAAAAGTAACAGGAACATGGATATTCTTTTTCTTCAAAATTTCCTGTTTTTACCTAAAGTTCATCCACCGTGAAAAACTATGCCCTTGGCACAATCTCCCTGATTTGGCTACGAATAATACCTTAAAAAAAAACACCTTTAACCAAAGTTTCACCGGAAAAAAGTTTGATCGTTTTTCGATTAGGGTGTCTTAAAGGTTTTCACGCAAGATGTTCTTTATGAGTGTCCTTTTCACTGGCGATCTTTATCAATCTCTTTTTTTTGGGCGTAAGTGACGAATGGGAAATAGAGCCCCTTTTTCTGTATATGGGGGATGATAAAAACAAAATTTAGGTGTGATATTAGATGAAATGGAAAAAAGTCATCATAAATTAATCAATTATTTTGTTCCTTAAAAAATATAAAATTTGGGTAGCTTCAAAGTAAGGGACGAATTCGACAGAGTATTAAAACCCAAATTTCCCCTTTAAAATGCCTATTCGCATATAAAAAAATTTTAAAAAGTTAAAAAAGTTTTTTTAAGTCCTAAACATGAAAAAAAAAAGTCTTAAACTATGAAATGATCAATTTTACGTATGGTTACCAAGAAACTAAAGAAAAAAATTGTGTTAAATTTCAAACAAATTTTGTTTTTTTAAATTTATTACAATTTTGTTGATTCAACAAAAAATTGTATTGCGTCTAAATAATACTGCATTGATTACACAAAAATTGTGTTAAAGGTGCAGAACGTTTGTTTTCTTGAAATTAGTTCCGTATCGCCCTTTAAATGCTTCGGAAAAATATTCGGAATTTTTGAATTTAAGATAAAATAAAAGGTTTTTCCGGCGTTAATTTTTAACGACGTGAATAGATAACACGATAAATTTAACAGAAAATTCTTTTAAATAGACGAAAATTTTTTGATTTTTTTTTCTATGGTCAAAATTTTTTGTCAATTTTTTTCAGACAAATATTGACGTTCAAAACTTGAGGGGAGGGGTAACACTAACACGACTTTCAAATACCACTCAATAAATACATTTAAGGTTTTTATATTCCCTATAAGGTAATTTAAATTTTTAAACCTAAAAGTTATGTGGAGTCTACTTTTAAACGACGTTTTGTTCAAAACCTTAAAAAGACGTCAAAGTACGGGCAGCTGGAATACCAAATTTGACCCCGTACTCTTTTAAATGGAGCTGAAAAGGGGTTTTTCGAGGGAAGACAAATCAATGTTCAATTCATTTTCAACAGTGTTTTGAATTGTTTTTCCCTCAAGAAAAACTTTAAAAATAAATAAAATTTTTTTTTTTAAAAAAATTTTTAGCATTCATTTTTTTCAAGCCCAAATTTTTTATTTCCTCTTTAAATTAGTTTTTCCCAAAATTTTTTCGTCTTTTTTTTCAACTCCATTTAACAAGCTTCTTTGTTCCCCATTTTTAAGAGAAATCCACTAAAACAGCTTTCCCTTTATTCGCTACATCGATCAAATGCAACAAACCCAGCCGGACAGTAATGAAATGGATCGTTCCGTGGTTTACCATCTTCCTCTCGTTATTATGCATCTCCCCATCGCGCTTTGACGTTTCCGTCGTTTTTTTCTCAATTTGGAAAACATGCACGGGGTACGGGGGGGAACTTTTATGAAAAGTTAGTGATGTTTTTTTTTTTGTAAAATTAAATGGGGTTTTTTAACACTTTCGTTCTTTTTTTTAAAAGTATTTTTTTTTGTTAAGCCAGGGCCTATCAACTACTAAGGCTGAAGAAGTTTTCCCAAAAAAAAGCTCGGGAGGAAAATTTTGACGTCATATTTTCCGGGACGTTTTCCGAAGAAACCTGTTCGGCCCACCGTTCACGGCAGACCACTTTTTTTGGGTTTTCCGAATGCTTCGAACTATTTCCGACTTTGGCATCGAACTGACGCAAAAATGCCGTCTACGCTCATTTTTGGGAAAGTTTTCTGGTTTTTTTTATGAATTTGGGCCGGGGTTAAGCTTTTTTTAAACAAAAGGTTCGGTAATTTTTTCCCATATATGATGTGCCATGTACAAATGACTAACTTCAGTAAATTGGAACATTACACAAAGGGCGAAAAAATTTTTATATTATTTTGCAAAAAATTCCCAAAACCATTGGTTCACTTTGGAAATTTTGCACTCCGGTAAACAATTTTTTTATATTTTTTCTTTGTAAAAAATCTTTTTACATATAAGAAAATCCCCCCCCATATCATAAAAGCCCAAAGGGTTTTGATTTTCGTGATTTAACAAACTTTACTGAAAAAAAAAAACTAAAAAACCAAGTATTTTTTTACAAAAAGGGGAAACAAAAACTATTTTTTTGAAAATACACGAAAAAAATTACCTTGTAAGGTAAGCAATACGGTCCCAGGGTAGATTTTGGAAAAAAACCCCAAAAACCAAACCGGGGAAAATTTTTTTCCCCTGCCCGCTCTTAACGCGTAAGAATCTGGGACCCTATAGTTTTTACTGTGCAAGCCCAAAAAGATTTCCCCCCCATCCCTTCGCCTTTTTTCTAGGAAACGCGGGAGCATCATTTTTTTCAAAAACCTAACGCGTTTGGGGTTTCTGTTGTGGGGGTTTAACAACCCAACATTTTCCAAACCCAAATAGGGGGGGGGGGAAAAACGCGGAAACCGCGATGCTCACGCTTTTTCGAAAAAAAAACCCCACCGGGGAGGGGGGAAAAAAAATGCTTTCAGGTGCATTAGATAGCACGGTTGAATAGGAGGTACACAGAACCCTTTTTTTCCAACCGTCGGGGACAAAAGAATTTCCTAAAACAGACAACCCCCCCCAATGAAAACCCTCTGGAAAAATTTGGAAGTTTTTCATGACTGGCATCCAAAGTATTTATTTTGGGCCCGAATAGTTGGTATGCTTCGTATTGATAAGATCTAGGTTCGGTGAATTTTTCTTGATATTGATTTTGAAAATTATTTTTACCCCTGTAAAGATTGTTTTGCTTAAAAAAAACATTCAAATTTAAACTTAAGATAATTTAAAATGTATAAACGTAGGACTTATCAATACCTAAGCTACCAACAAGTTCGGGGGACAATGGGTTTAAAAAAAAAATTGTCATTCGATTTTATAAAAAATCTACCCGATTCCCCCCCATAGGTTAACTTTGGGGGATTTGTTTTTTTTTGGGAAAGTGCATGTTTTTTTTAACTTTACTTTCCCCCAAAAGGGGAAAAAACACACCAATACCATGGTAGAGGTATGTGAACGTACAGTCCCTGGACAAAATTTTTAGACGCACTGCAAGATTTCATGAAAATATTAATTTCCGGGGATAGTACCGTTTTTTTTTATTTTTAATTGATTTTAATTTTTTTATTATCCAATTTTGCCGATTTTTTTGACATAAATTTAAAACAGCATTAATTTTGAAAACATAAGTGTCTTAAATTTTAAAAAAAAGTGAAATTAATGTTAGTAAAAGTCAATATTTAGTTTAGTCCTTTTGCCCCTATCAAAGCTTTAATTCTGCGCGGAAAGCTATCTCAAGACTGTACTGTCCCGCGTTTTAGGATGATTTCCAAAATAAAAAATTTTTAAAAAAATAAAAAAAAATTTATCTTAATCATAATTACTTAAAATAAAACAAAATGTAGTCACAACAATTCTTTTTTAAAAAAAAATCAATAATATTGAGTTTTTAAAAATACCCTTATTTCATAAAAAATCTTTAAGAAAAAATAAAATTAATTAAAAAAAACCCGTGCGTCTAAGAATTTTTTTAGGGAATGTAGTTACGTGTTAAAAGTATGTCTTACCTCTAAAATGCTAACAAAATTTTACTAACCCCCTAAAAAAGTAAAAAAAAACAAGTTGTAGCCCATATTTTTATTTGGCCCCGGGATGAAAAGTCATGCCAAGGAGATGGGCCCGTTCATGGTGCGATGGAGTTATTGCTAAATAGGACGGTTTAAAGGAAAATGAAATTTTTAATACTTTTCTTTTTGTATCAACAAAGAATTGTCTTTTCAGTTTAAAACTTTGAATACTTATGTGGTGGCAAAAATACAAAATTCTTTTGTGCATTTCGATTAAAATTTTTTTATTTAAATTGGGCCGAGAAAAATAAAAAAGAAAAAAAAATTTATCTTATCATTTTAAAAAACAGATTCGTAAAATTTTTAGAAATTTTAAAAATTGTTAAGGATCCTTTGTTTTATCCTTTTACACCTGTAATTTTATTTTAAAAGCAATTTATATTAACGTTGGGAAAAAAAAAAATGAGGAAATGAATAATTATAAATTAACTGTGTAACTGCCTTTTTTTAATTTGAATGCTGACATTAACGACTTTTTTTAAAGTTTTTCCTTTTCGCCCCGTAAACAAGTGTGCCATTTAAATTTTGAAAAAAAACCCGGCTTATTCATAGTCCCAAAAATTAGTTATTTATTTCATTTTTTTTATTTTTAAATCAATAATTTTTACTTGTCGTTTGCAAAAATTAATTTATATTTCAAAGACTAAATATGTAATATTCCCCGCTTAAAAATAGAAGAAAATATTTTAATCAGCATACAAAGAAACCGTATGAAAATATTTACGTCATTTTTAAAATGACGATTTTCCAAAAATAAAATTTTTTTTAACTTTTTGTCGAAGTTTCGAATTTCGAAGTCGAAGTTTCTCGCGATTGTTGTGAATGGCAATGGGGATTTGATTCTAATAAAAATGGGTCCTAGCTTTTTAAAAGGGGATTTTAAAAGTTGAGTTTTTTAAATAATTTTAAGTACTTTTGAATTCGAATTCTTCTCTGAAATCAATGTATTCTAATTTTTGATACGCTGATTTTTTTTACGTTCACACTTTCCGTAATTTTAGTTTGGGGTAAGCAAGTGGGTGCAACGGACTGAACGTTATAAATCTTCCCTTTTTACGTTATAAACGTAGGTGAAAGCTAAAAAAAACCCTTCTGGCACTCAGTTTTTCTAAAAATCATTAGTTTTTGTCTATAAAAACACATCTGCATAAAGCAAAAATAGTGCAAAAAAAACAAAGGAATGTTTCTAACTGTATGGCACATCCAAACCGAAACAACCTAGCAATATCGCCCCCCCCCCAAATTCTTACTTTATTTCCCCATGGAAATTTGATTCCCCTACAATATCTTTTCTTCAAAGAAATCTAAAACGCGTCCCATTTTAAGCAAGTCCAAAAAACAGTTTTTCTTACTACGGGTTTTTTGAAAACTATTCTTCCTTAGTAAGCAGTTGAAAAAAAAAAATGGGGAAAATCTCAAAAACCCCATAAAATTCTAAGTTGTCAGTTTACTTTATTTAAGAACTTTTTGGTTTGGGAACCAAAATAAAACTTGAGAAAGGGTTTTACTTTTTGGGGGTTTTTTCGTTATTTTGCACCAAAAAGGGAAAAAAGAATTTCCTTGAAAGTTTGGTTTTTATGTTCGCAATTATTTTTAAAATTTGAAATTTTTTTTTGTTTTTTTAAAAATTGTTACGTCCCTTTTAAACGCTTAAAAAGCGAAAGAAGTTAATTTGATTCCCAAAAATTTTTATTTTGATTCAATGTCCGCGCTGACACGACAGCTTAACCAGGCCAGAAAATTGTTTTTCTATTGGGGGTTTAAAACAACCAATCTACAAACTCTGCGTATTTTTTCGGGAAATAACCTTTTCCGGATTCCCACGTCAAAAAGAAGGTTTAAAGATTCCCTCTTTGAAATCCCCCGGGAATTTGGTGCACATGTACGGAAAATCAAAAATAGTTAAAAATCGGTATTGCCGGATAAATTTTTGAGATTGTCAGGTCTGGCTTTAAAATAGGATTGTTTCGTAAGGGGGGATTTTTAACTTTTTCATCAGTGATCGTAAAATCTGTCCATGTTGGGCGTACAGGGCCGGGGAAACAAGTTTTTTAAAATTTCTTGTTTCACGTGCTTTTTTTCCTGTTTTTTTTGCAGATTTATTGGTGGTTTCGGTGATTGGTGTACACTGCCCACTACATTATTAACCAAACAAAGGGGGGGTGAGTGGCTGGACCGGGGGTCTCCAAAAAATCATGTTAAACCCAGGGGGAAAAAATTTTCTCTGCCTCATTTTCCGGGTATTGAAATTTTTTAAAACGTATTTTTTTTTTTGTGTAAAGTAGCTGACTTACAGGTCCCCACCTTCCCCTTTTTGAAATTGGTTCGAATATTTTTTTTTAATTTTCATTAAAAATGTTACACAAAATATTGAAGCAAATTTCAAAAAAATGGGAAAAATAGAGACCTGTAAGTTTTTACATTTATTATTAAAAAAACCTTTTATAAAAAAAATTTAATACAACGGAGAAAAGGGCAGAGAAAAAAGTTTTTTCCCCCATGGATTAACACTGAGGCACTTGAGTTTTGGGGCCCGCAGTTTAGCGCGCCCATTCCCAAAACCAATTTGCATTCCTGTAACTGTTTTTCATGCATAACGTGAATCATGCCCCCTTAGTAAAAATTTTTCTGTCTCGAGGAAACAAGCTGGCCCCCCGAGCCCAAACCCCCGTGATTGGGAATGTTGTTGGTCCCCCTTTAGGTTTCCAATGTTCGTATATTCTCATCTAAAGTCTTTTTAAAAATCCCAACGATTACAAACAGAAACAAAAAATAATCGTCGACATTTTGAGAAAAACAACTGGGAATTGTATTCTTTTTCGAAAATCGGGCACCATTTTGATTCAGCACGAATATAAAATACATACGTGGTGGAATTTTCAGTGGTCAAATTTTTTTTTTGGAAAGATATGGGAGAATATATTTTTATTCTCATGTTTTTGCAGTAAAAAAAAATGACAAAACTTCTTAGGGGGCTTTTAAAAAAAATTTTTCCCCATTGAACCATAATGTTGATAGTTTTGCAACTGTGGATTTTACCGTTTTCTTTAAAAGGAATATTTGTTGGTTAATTAATTCATAGTTAAAATATTAGATTGGGGGATCAGTGCGTCCAATGCAACGACGGGGCGCGCATGGGGGCCAAATTAGGGGGGAAAATGGGCGTGTTGCTGCTACTTTAAGGAGAAAAATACTAAGAAAAAAAAACCATCTAATTCAAAATTACAAAAAAAAACTAGAAAAGGTTTTTAAAGCCTAAAAAGATTTTAAAAGCAGCTAGATTTTTCGATATTTTTTTTTAATTTTTTGAATTAAGGTATTTTTTAGTATATTTTTCTCCTTAAAGAGCAGCAACACTGGCATTTTTTCCCCTTTTTGGTCTCCTGGGTCCCTCGTTAGCATTGGAGGTCAGTGATTGCCAAACTAATACTTTAATATAATATCTAGGGTATAATGAATATTTTTTATTTTTTCATTATTTGAAAAAAAAAAAGCGAAATTATCAACAAAAAGTTTCCAAATGTAGTCTTTTCATAATTTTAATTTTTTTTTTTTTTTTAAAAAAAAATATTAAACAATTATGTATCAACAATACAATTTAATAAAAAATGGAAAACACGAACCTGTTTCACTTGACGGTGAGTTTTCTTTAAAAAAATTTTGTGCCAAAATTGTGATTTCACATCAAGTAAAAGTACTTGACCGCAAAGTGAGCTCTATTTGTTGTCCATTCGAAGTCACGGCCCTTAAAATTGCTAAAGTTTAAAAAAAAATAGAATTGTTGCACTTTAAAAGCCTTGAATTTTGTTTTAATTCATTTTCTATAAAATCTATTAATATCATTTATTCACTTACCTATCGTTTTTATCAAATCAAATTTTTAAAAAATTTTCGGTCTCAAATGATTAAAGCTCTAATCCATCTTTTCAAACGACAAATAATATCCACATTTTAACGATAACACAATTTTATTTCAACGACAGCAGCAATATCATTTATAATCAAATAAAACACCACAAAAACCCCTTCCGCAGATTTTATTTGATATCCCCAAAAGAAAATAATTCCATAAAGTAATACCTATTATTAAGAAAAACCCTGCTGCGAGACATATCATTGTCATGCCAGGGCACACGGATATTTATTTGTACTTAAGGGGCCCCAAAACCTAAAAAAAAAAACTAAAAAAACCCTTGAAATTCATTTAATGTTTCTTAAAATATGAAAATCTTTTGCTTTTCAACGATTTTTTACCAATTAAAATTTTTGAACCGGGAAATATTTTTTTAATTTTTTTTTAAAAAAATTTGGTAGGTAAAATCCAGTCATGTTTTTTAAGTAAGAAACCCTATTGTTTACTTTTAAAAGGTTTATCTCTAAACTTTTTTAATGTTCGTGGGCCTTTTTTTTCCCAAAAAATACTGTAAGTATCAGCCCGAAATTTTTTATACGTATTTAGAAGTTTTTTTCTAAAACCCTGGAGGGATTTGACTATAAAAATCTTTTTTCTTTTTTTTTATTTTTGATGTTTTTTTTGGGAAAAAATATGTAGTTTATAAAATTTTAATTTTAAAAATAAACAAAAAATTTTTAATGCCTTCATTAAATTAGTTAAAAAATCGATTTAACAACTGGCAAACATTTTTATTAAAAGTTCAATAGATTGAGAAAAAAAAGATAAAAAAAAACATTTTTTAATGGGCTTCAATGGGGGGCTCCGGTCCCTCTTAAACATTATTTTTTTTCACGTAGGATTTAATTTTTTAAATGTTGGGTTTTTTCTTGGACGTAATCCTTCAGCTTTCTTCCCGCTTTCCCCTTTTATTGGGAAATCTGATTGGTCCCGTGTTTTCCCTAGTTATTGTTCACTAATTAATGCTTGAAAAGGAATTTTTTTTCATCGGCATTTTTTGTTTTCCACTTGAACATGGACCTGAAACATGGCCATTGAAAATAATACTTAAAATTGTTGTCCTGAAAACTAATTTTGTTTTAAATTATAATTTAGTAAAAAAAATAAGAGGATGAATTTTTGTGTACACTGTAAAAAAAACCTGAGTTTTTGCAGTCGGGAAAAGGTCAACTTTGACGCCAGTTAAAAAATGTTTTTTTACAGTTTAAAAAAGTAAGTTTTACACTAAAGAATTTTAACAGGGGGAAAACTGTAAATTTTCGGGGAAAACGTTAATTAGCAGGGAAAAAAGTTCATTTAGCAGGGGGAAAAATGTTCATTTAGCAGGGAAAAACTTTCATTTTTAGTTTTCCCTTTAATTTAACAGTTTTTTCCCCGCCAAAAAAAAATACCCAATACTGCTTCGCGACGAGTATTTACTTTGACCAGACGTTCAGTATTGAGCCGCACGCAAAAAGGTTTGTGGAAAGGTATATCCGGGGCCCCGGTTTTTATCCAGGTACCTCTTGCGTGCGAGTCTCATTCTGAATCGTTACGACAAGTAATTTTCTCTGTCACGAGGGGTTCAGTTTACATTTTGTACGTTCATAAACATTAATGCTAAAAGAAACCAAGGCCGGGGGAAAGAATCATAACGGATCTAACCCGGACTCTTTGAAGTCTTCAAATTTCCCCGGGGTCGAGTGATTTAATAGGTTTGAGTGTGACGTTATTTTAAAGAAGATAAAAACAGTTAGAACAGTTTTTTCAAAAACATTTTTAACTGTAAAAAAAAAAAGGATTTAAATGGAAAAATAGCAGGTTTTTTTTCAGTGTACCTGAAATATTTCCCTTTGTTCTAACTCTTTTTGATTTCTAAAATATCGTTTTATATTACACTTTTATCAATATCAGTTTATAAGTTATATTGTACCATTCAATCCTACAATTTTAATTTCAATCCAGTCTTCAAAAAACAAATATTTTTTTTAAATTTTAAGTAATCGTCAACAATTTTTGGCAAATACTTTAATCAATAAAAAACATCACGAAGCTATTTCGTGAATTTTATTTTTAAATTTATCGCAAACCCCATAAACAGTAGTGGAAAATGGGGTGGAGCTATTTCGGGGAGCGGGGAGCAAATCCCCGAGTGAGAGGGGGGGGGGAGGGGGAAGGGGGGTGATTTTATAGGGGGTGACAGTGTGAAACATGTGACGAGGGTGGGGTTGAGTTGTTTTCGGAGTTGTTTAGTTTTTTTTGTGACGTCAACGGGTCATATGACAGTTTTTTGTCATTTAGTTTTTGGTGGGTTGAGTTGTTTTTAGTTTTAGTTTTTGTGCGTCAAGGGTTTTCTAGAAAGTGAGTTTAAGAAAATCTGGCGCCCTCATTAGTGAAAAAAAAAGGTTTTTAAAATATAATTTGGATGATAAAAGAATATTTAAAAAAATAATTTCGTGGGGTGACGTAGAGTGGAGTTTATGTTTTAGTTTATTTTTACTATGGGTTTGGGGATAGTAACAGTTATTTCATTGATTTATGGAA
>JAFNEN010006681.1:0-15486 GCA_019343175.1 Oedothorax gibbosus
AAAACACAACCCTTTTCCCCCGTGTTCACAGACGTGCTTTTAAATGTGTGGAGCCCAAAGTCCTGACAGCGTTAGGTACATGTCGCTCGAAGCCCAGTTGGGTGCCACTCATGTGTCGACCTCGTCACTCGACCGCGGCTCTAAATTAAGAGTTGTAATTGTATATGTTAAAGCTCCTGAAGGGAAGCTAGAAATAGACAGCCGGAAACGCTTAAATATCAAATATCCCCCCAAATCCCTCCCCGAGAAAGGGGGGGCGGGATAGCCTGGTCGGTAAGGTCTTGGACTGGCATCCCTAAGGTTGCGAGTTCGAGTCCCGCTCCCTCCCGAAGACCCCCGTGTACGCTAATGGTGACTGGTGCAAGTTAAATCCGTCGTGGTAAACAAAGTCCCTCAAGTTCCCATACCAAATCAATACCTCTGGGGGTGACCAAGCCAATTCTTGGGATCCTCTAGTTGGCCCCTGTCTCTAAAAATTAGATGGATCCACTTTTGTGTGTGTTGTGTATGTCTTACTTGACAAAAGGTTTATAAGCGGGTCTCTGACCAAGCAAAACAAACCTGAATACATATTTACCAATCAACCAATCAATCCCCGAAAAAGGGCAACCAAATGCTTCAAATTCCACTAAAAGAGGGGCTCGGATGGCCGAGTGGTTTTGCATCGCAGACCATTACGCTAGCAGTCTGCGTGCTGTTAACGGGTGCGGGTTCGATTCCCGCCTTTGCCCTGGGTGTACTTCCTTTCTCTGTGACAGTAAAAATTTTTTCTGTGTCTGTCTTACTTGACGAAAGGCTTATAAGCGTGTCTCTGATCAAGCACACAATCCGGAATATATATGTACCTACCCTACCCATCCACTAAAAGAGTTGGCGAACTAGACCCTCCCCAAGTCCTCATGTCAACTCGACATCGATAAGAAACGCAGTAGAATGAGCCGAGGTTTAGCCGGTCTATCTTAGAATTTAGATTGCTGCCAGGGATAAAATAATTCATTTTTTCCCAATAAATAAGATTTTGATATTAAATAACATTTAATATACAATTATGGTTAAGTGGTATTAGTTGGTAGGAAAGACGATGACAGAGTAATTTCATATCGAGGACGATTTTTGTTTTATTATAGCGTGCATTATATATAACGTATTTAGAATTATAAATATTAAAAAAGGATAAATATACTTTATAATAGACGAGAACAATAACATAAGCAAATTTCACTACAGCAGATTAAATGGTACTGATACTTGGATAGATTTGATATTTTTTTTTGTCCATGGGGGAAGAACGGGTATTTGCTGAGGTACTTAATAATTTCGATTTTCCTATCTATTTTTTCCATATATTCCAGAGGGTTTTGGCAATATTTAGAAATTTAAACTATTGTAACCCCAGACGAAATCTTTTAAACAAATACTTTATTATAAATAATTTGAATGGCCGCTAAAGATATATCTCGGAATTTCGAATTCTTGGATGAACGCAAAATTTTCCCAAACAACATATAGTTTATAAAAAACTTATTTATCTTCTATTTATAGAAATGAAATATTTAACTCGAAGTAGAACTTGTGTACAATGAATTTTTTTCTGGAAAAAGTTTGAAATTTTATGAAAATGTTTGGAAGAAAACTTTTTAAAGCTACGCAGCTATGCATTCGTTCTTAAGCCTACTTTTCTTTTTTAATTCGAAAGAATTAAAAAAAAAAGAAAAAGTAGGTATTGACATGCGGTCGATGTCCGTCTGTTTGTCTGTCCGTCTGTCTGTCTGCCCGTACCCCTTCCAAAATCGGTTCTATACATTGATCTTAAAAATTCTTTTTTGTTAAAAGCTATGAACTCAAAACCCAACTTTCATACTTTTTGTCTGCCTGATGTACGTCCGGACGGACAGAAATCTACTATATGTCGTCGAATTTCTTATTGAATTAGCATTGGAATTCAATTTTGAGTCATTTAAATCACTGTTGCCAAATAAACAATGGCATGGAAACTTTATTTATTTTAAAAATATTTGAAGCAAAATAATTTTTTATGAATCAGTTTGGAATAACGTCATTTAAAATGTAGCAACATGTGATTCTTTGATTGTTCATTAATTGTTTACCATGAAGCGGCAAGGCATATTTTTTGCATACAATTATTATGCTAAGTTTTAATTTACATTTCGTATTTTTTTTTTTTAATGCAGTTTGGAGTAGTTTCATTACATTTGTTATTAATAAATATTTAATTATTCTTCGAACTACAAATTAAAACGAGCAGACGATAAATAATATTAAGTTAATTTGCGAAAAAAAATTAAAGGAAAAAAGTTATTTTGCTTTTAGAAGTTCATGTTTTTAGCTGGATGCTGCGTATAGCGATTTTTTTTTTATGTGTATAAATCTAGTGAAGAAACGGTTGTTGATGATTTTTACTGTTAAGAACCTAGTTGTTTCCCGATTAGAATTTCAGTAAGTATTTAAGTAACAGGAAAGTAGGCTATTTTAGTTTTTTTAAGAACTTCTTGTTTATATATATCTTTTGTTCAGACTTGTTTTAAACCGAAAAAACCCGGGCCTTTGCAAAATATGTGATGCAGACTCCTCCAATATTTAATTTTTTGAGTATTTACTTTATTAGAAAAACTATTTTCAGGGCAAGAATTTTATTATGGACAATTTGAATAGAAATAACGACAAAATATTCCAACATATGCAGGTCACTACAAAGAGTTTATAAAATTCAAAGAGTTTTTAAAAATAACAATTATTAAACAACGATCATTCCAGATTCAATAATTCCGGCGAATTTTGATTTTTTTTTTCTCCCATTGAAGTACATAAGATTTAAATATATTTTAACATAGCTAAACATTTCTATTAATTTTGCTGCAAGGAAATCTTCCTACAAACATTAAATATTTAAAAAAAATTTGAACTTAATTTAATTTTTCATAGTAACAGTTTATATTTTATTTAAATATCAATAGTAAATTACAAAAAACTCTAAAAGAAAAGAAAATCTACCAGATAGGTTAACTATTCTTGATATAAAGACATATTTAGAAATATAATTAAAGCTTCGAAATTTTGAGTCTGATTATCCTTACACTGTTACAAACTCCATGCTAGGTTTCACTAAAAAAAATGGGTACATAGTAGCTGCAACAGCTATATGGCGAAATGATTCACCATATTTTGGATTTCGGTTAAACCATTTTTCAGATTTCGGAAACTAAAACTAAAAAATGGTTCATCCTGATTCCAAAAATATGGTTAAAAATTTCACTGCACAGCCTTGGTTGCTACTAGGAACCATTTTTTTTTTGTGAAACCAAGTACGAAATTTTAACAGTGTATGATGTTTCTTTGAAACATATCTAAAGGTTTCCTCCATCACTTTTTATATATATAAAAAATATATTCCTTACTTTCATATTAAATTCACAGTTGAGGTGAAATTTTTCCTATCATCTACTTATCTACTTCTAAAACTTCAAGATCTTCATCTCATACTTGATGGGACGGTGTAAATAGTTAACCACCGTAAAATGGGTTGACTGTGGCCTAAGCTTCAGGGGCTAAAGTAACCACATTTGACAGTACTAACTCAAGCTATCGATAATATTACTCATATAATATTTAAGTAAATTTTTCAATATTTGTTTGCGTATCACATTGTTCCTATCTCTAGGGCCATTTCAATTGTAGAATGCTAGTACTATGCTTGCTAAAATATCAAGAATTCAAGCCCCATATGTGTGTCATTTCTTAGAAAATAAGAAAAAATCTATTGATTATTGAGAAAATTGGTTTTAAAAACGTAACATTCATTTAACGGAGATTTTTTTTAATATTTCACTAGGCTACTTAATGCTTTTTTATACGATTAGCGAAATAAATTTGCGGTCAATATTAAAATAAAATTTAGTATTCATTTTGTCTTCTACTTCAAAAACAGAATAATAAATAACTAAGTATGCGATATGTTTAATTCCTCATTAATGAAATAATTTCGCAGAAACTTGTCTCTTGCCGTCAATGCATATGTCCAAATATAGCATCTCAATCTCCTTGACAAATAGGCTTAATTTTCCTAATGCAAAATCAGATGTAAACAAATTCATCTTTCAATTTCATACACCTCTTTCGCAACATAGGATTATTTTGAAATCATCCCCTCTCTAGAGATTAAAAATAGAAATAGATTAATAATTTGAAATGGACGCACGTTTGATCTAAGGAATTCCTTCCGAACTAATTCCATCAACTGATTCTATTTATGTGAGTCATAAAAGGTATTGTAATCTTACTGAATTGATGGAGAAAAGATGATAATGGCGAACAAACATTTGATTAAATGCAGAAATAAAAGCTTCCTGAAATCGAGAGTGCCATGTTACACAAGAATGCAAGTCAATAGTTCTTCTCAGACATTTGAAAGGAAATTCAAGAGAGTAATGTAGACTCCATCCAATACAAAACCTATAATATATTATTATAGAGATCTGCCTTAAAAGGAAAATTGTGTGGCACTTTGATGCTTAGTCAGTGCCGTACTTTTCCGTAAGTCATTGCACTATAAATAACTTAAGCCCCTACTTTGAGAACTGTTAGAACTTTTCTAGCATTAGAGAAAAAATTAACATTATTTTAACGCTATTTTCTTTTGCATCTAAGATTCGTTAAATTCCATATTTTTGTGACGTATATTTAAAACAGATTAATTTTAATGAAATTTTTATCTTTAACAAAACTGCACAATGTAGCGCTCAATATAAGCTAAAATTATCTATGTGTTTTTAAACCCTAGAAGAAAAAGCACAAAATCTTTGTTAAGTAGATTTTTTTATTTAGTAGTATTTTGAATTATTAAATTATACGTAACACCATTCTGAAATTTTATTGATAACAATGACCATTATTTTTACATTAAACTGACTTCAATATGACATCACGATTTTTCAGATGGGAAACTGTTCTAACCATTTTACATCAGAAAGTGAATAAATAACATCCTATATATTTTCTCAGAAAAATTCTTAAATTTACAATTTTACTTTGCTTGTACATAACTTCATTTTTACCTAGAACTGCTTCCACACACAAATCGAAACCTTAAAAACAAAATTGCCAAACACAGCATTTGATTCTAATGTAAACTTTGTAACCTTACTTGCCTATTTTTTTTAATTTTTTTCACAAATCCATTAATTTTCTTTATCTTTGCTAAATTAATTTGCAGTTTGAAGAATAAAAATTTAGTACAATTACTTACTCTAAAAATAGAAGCGGAACTTATCATAACATCGTTCTTTATATATTTTTTCGAACAAAGATTTACAATTTTTGAACAACCAATCAGAAATTTGTATTTTGCCGTCGTTCTACAACTATACATTAATAAGCGCTGAAATGTAAATAAAAAAATGACCAGATTTTTTCTGCAAAAAAAATAGAATTATCTCTGCTGCATTATCTGTAAATGCACATATAATGAATCTCAAATTAACTATATTTTGATCTACATTATGGCGTCATTCCAAACTGATTTATATCGCAAAAATAAATATCCGATTAAGTTTATTTCATTTAAATAAAGTTTCTCGTGCATTTGACTAGGCCTCAACAGTGGAATACTACTGAATAAATAGAAATTTCTTGTTTTTCAAATGGAGGTATAATTTTACGTTTTTTAAATATACTTCGAATTAAAAAAAATAATGAAATTTGACGGACAGACAAACTGACGAACTAAATGATTATAATACTTCCATTTTTACGTTTCAAACGTAGTGTAGAAGCTAAAAGTAATAATATAAGTCCACAGTTTTAAAAGAATTTAATTCAAAACTTAATAAAAGATAAGGTAACATTTATTTCTAAAAAGAATTTGCAATTTAAAATCAAATAAGGTTGAAGAGTTGGTATTCGAAGTTAATTGTCAAAACATGCATGATATTTATAATTTTTTTGCTAGCCCTTACATTGAAAAGCGATTTCGTAAAAAATATGAGTATAATATGTGAAGTAAAAACCCCTTCCATATTTTCTTTGTATTTTTTTACTTAAGTTTTTTATTTGAACAAGATTTTAATATATTTAATAAACTGTAGGGCAATTTCATACGCGACGAAATGCCATTTCGAATTCTAGAATTCAAGTAAAATAATTACCACGAAGCTATTTTCAAAGAAAATATGGTTTTCCAGTTTATATATTACTGTTAATGATTAAAAGATAATAAAAAAGTTGAAGTTTTTTTAATATTTCAACGGAATGACATTTTTGCAACCACGACTGCATCCTGGTACTTAAAAATGGAAACTTCTGTGAATTAAACAATACATTGAGTTTTTAAACTAATGCATATCTTAAAAATGATATATAAGCTATGTAAAAATTATAATTTAGAGCAACCTACATGTAACATGGCTTAAGTTATTAACTGTCATTTGACGTGACGGAATGACTAAAAGTTCGTAAACATATATTAAATTAAGTGTGTAAAGAAATAAATTAACTATTTTTTATTATCTAGAATACTCATAAGATTTTAAATATTACATTATATAAATTTATTCACATGTGAAAGATTTTTCAAACACGTATCGAGAACGATTTCCAACTGGTTAAAATGCTGGCTGAATTTGCAGAGCCAACAAATCTTATTTGTCCACTAGGCATCGATCTTCTTTTTCGGGAAATGTCAATACATGTTCTTTATCGTCTTGCTTTTTTAAACCGCAATTTGAAAACTTGGAATATATTTTTAAAATTAATTTGTAAAAATTACAAAAAATTACGTTTTTTTTTCATTTTATCGAAGTTGACATTTTTATGGAATTGCCCTGTACCTTTAAACTGTATTTTTAATTTATATATTGTAAAAAATTTCAGAAAATTGATATCGTATTCTAATTCATAATTTTATTTAACTTTGAGAATTAAGTTCTAACATCACAAATAAAATTCATTTATAAATTGTCGAATAAAAATATCCATTGTGAAAGTTAAAGATTTTAATCCAATCAAGTTTTTATTTCTGTTTTGAAGACCCTTTTTACCCTTACACTATTAAAAAAAACTTCTCCTACTTTATAAAGTAAAAAGACACTATGCGTGAGAAGTTAAAACAAACCTTTTTTACAGTATTATTGCAGTTTTTCCCAGCTACTTATCTTATCGAATGCCCGTATGTGAAGAGCTAATCGTCTAGAAATTGATTGAATAGAACTTTATTGAAGTTTAATATCTTGGAAGTTTACGATACATTTCCTTCATGCCTATTTTTTAATCAAGTAGAAGAGTTTGTCAGAGTGTAAAGAAAAATATAGTTGAATGTCTAATATATATAAAACTTGTGTGGTAGAGCGAATTTCAATTAGTACATATATTCAAAAGCAGTGTTGGGCATTCAAGCGTTAGGAAAAGTTTTTGTGCATATTTAATGATACTAGAAGTGTAGAGATAAGTTTGTACCTTAGGCACAGGGTAACTCTGTATATAGAATTTTTCCAAAGATGCTGTGTTGTCTTTGCAAAATAACTATCGAACTAGTTTTTAGTATTTTACAATTAAATTTCCATCCCATATCTGTTACGAAAGCTTTGTATTTTTAAAATAGGTATTGTTTTTATTTCATATGTATTGTGTCAAGTAATTTAGTTATAAAATTTGAATATTATTCATTTATATATCTTCATAAATGTAGTTGTGATTAATTATATCAGACATTTCAACGGATTTTTCATGTGCTTAGGAAAGCACGATTTCTTTTTTTTTACAGATTAGTTAGATTTTTAGGGTATTTCCCTGATAGAGGAATGTTACTAGACTTCTAAACTTTCATTATAAGCGCTAAACGAACATCAGTTTTGAAAATACTTTGAGGGGTTGGGGAGCCCAGTCGGTCAGGCGCTTGCCTTGCGTGCGAAAGGTCTCAAGTACGGGTCTTGGATTTCCAAAATAACACCGATCCATAAACGGTCTGTGCAGCGTAAAATTCGTACTAATAATACTTCGTAGGGTGGAGTGTACGTTAAATACGCTTAAAAGTCCCGTCCTGCGTACGATGTCACCCTTAAAAGTTGCGTTGGGTGCCTACTCGGGTGTTGGCTCGTCACTTGACTGTGGTTCTAACTTACGACACCCGTCACCAATAGCCATCGTGCAGCTCTAGTGTGACGATAATTCAACAATAAAAAATGCTTAAAATAATACAGGAACAAAGATAACATTTTTTTAAAATTTAATCGCCAAACTCAAAACTTTATCTGGTGTACAACCTTGCACAGTAAATTGAACAAAAATTAATTAAAAAAAACTACAGAATTAGTAGAAGAATTTTCTTCCGTTACTATGACAAAATTGTTGTTTTTAAATGACTTTGCCACCTTGCAAAATATGTGCATAATTAAATTATTAATGCTAAAAATATATCTTATGATCAATAATTTATTTTTAATATTTTAGTACACTGTTAAAAAAAATTTCACACGGTTTAATCTTACTAAGGGTTTTTCTATAAGCTGCAATGGCTGTGTGGTGAAATGATTTACTATATTTTCGGCATTCGGTTGAACATATTTTCGGCTTTCGGGAACGAAAACAGGATATATAGTTTAGTAAAAAACCCGAAAAGATTAGAAAACGTTCCAACACACAGCCGTTGCAGCTACTAGGAACCATATTTTTGATTCAAAGATCCAAATTTTAGGCAGTGTAGTTAACATCAAATAAATTTTAATAGTTAGTAAAATGTTTTTGAAAATGATGTTCATTTTAATAAAAATAGCTTTACTATAGCAAATTAATAGTTTATTAATTGTTTCTGGTTCATTTAACGTTTAGACTTTGTACAGCAGATATAATTTACACAGCAGAGAGATAATTAGCAAAAAAGCAATAATAATATTGGAGATTTTATAACAATTAGTTGCTCTTTCTAATCAATTACAACAACAATATATTATCAGATAATCGTAAAACATTAATTATCTTATTCAGTCTGGTTTGCACTAATGATGGCATAGAAAACTGAGTCAAAGATACAAAATAATTAACTGCCCATTTTATTTCGCTTGTTATCTGAAAGATACAGGGGGTAACTGTTTAATTTTTTTGAGTTTTAAAAGAAGAAAATACTACTTCTGTTATTGTATGATAATAAACATTAAATGCAAATAGGGCAATAAATGTTTTCTTTAAGTCTAGTAAAGTAAAATGGTGTTAAAGGAGGGTTGACATGGTTTAAACCGAATGGTTTAAACCATGGTTTAAACCAAATGGTTTTTTTCTCAGAATTTTTTAAAAACATTTTTGAATTTAAAATTAAAAAAAGTTAATTAGTTTTAATTGTAACTTTCACTTTGACAAAAAAACTAAAATGGATAAACGCTACAACAAAAAACTTTTTAAAAAATGGATAAACGCTGCAAAATGGCAATAACACCGGCACATCTTCTGGCGTATTTACTCGATCCGAAGATCAAAGAAGATGATTTTGAACTGTCGGCTGAAGAAAAGAAAGAAGCATTAGAATATGCAAAACACAGGTCCCTAATAACTCTTTAGTTACTCTTGTTAAGAAATATTTTGCCAAGAGCTCCCCCTTTCAGAAATATTTTTTTCAGAGCGATTATGTAAAAGAGGTGTCTGCAATAGAAAGGTGGAGAGGCCAAGCAGTAGATATAAAAATTTTTAACAGTAACGTTTTTAGTGAAGTTGAACTCATTCTGACTGCTAAAGCAACAACAGCTAACGTTGAGATCATTTTTTCCTCTTTTGGTCTAGTGCAGTCTAAATTGCGTAATAAGTTTGGGATCGAAAAAGCTGCAAAGCTTTTATGACTATGTGGAAAATTGATATAATTGAGGTATATTTTGCTCCAAATTTGTTTTATATTAATAAAATATCAAATTAAAAAAATATGGGATCCTATTAGTAAAGTAAACCTTAAATAAGGTTTAAAATTTATATAAACATCATTACAGTCCTGAAAATGCACAAACTAGTTAAATACCAGAACAGTTTTTTAAAAAAACCTGGTTTAACAAAAAAATGGGTTTTTTGGGTTGTTTTTTTTTTAAACCTGTTTTTTTCCAAACCTGTGTTACAGCCAGTTTGAATATAATGGTGTTATAAATAAGGGATCAGTTAAATGGATATTTTAACAACTAGGAAATACAAATACTTAACTTTCCAGACACCAATTTTACCATTAATTTATTTTTATTGTGATGCATTTTAAATTATCTTTTCTTGGAATGGATTTTATGCCAGTTTACCGTTTCGTCAAGCATCGATATAATTTAACTATCAAACTTTAAATATTTGTATTGGTATTTTTTTAATTAAACATACACTTTTTCATTCTATGCAAATGTATATTTTATGTTGAATTGGCAAATTGAAAAACGTATATTTTAACAACAACTGAAACAATATGTTCCCAAAATAGTTTATACATTTCAGTGATCGACCCAACGTGTCAAAAGCGAAAGTTGTTTGATAATTTACTAGCCAAAAATAAAAAGAATTCTAGACAAATAAATTTCCACAAAGAAAAAAATAGAAGGATAATAATTTTGATCGAAACTTGTTTGAAAGCTAGGGGGGGGGGGGGGAGACTTAAAAAAATAAACTTCCCGCCATATCTTTTCGCCGGTGTGTTTAATATCGTAAAATGAATGAAATATTGTGTTCAAAGTTTTTTGCAAGAAAACTATTTTATTCAAATAATACACCTTTTATAAGAAATTATTTATAGCCCAACAAACGCAGGGCCCTTCAAGTTTTAAAAACTTACTAAAGAAAGGCTTTTAGGCTCAGCTAGTCTTTCCCGGCTTCCTAAAAGCTAGAAAATAAGATTCAAGCTTAAAACAATTTCAACTTTTTCTTCAAAAAGGGTTTGCTTAAGAAGATTGTTAGCTGCCGCTTCACCTCATATTAAACGGAGAGGAAAAGTCAAACGTTTTTTTCTAGATTAATCTTTTAAATCTGTTTTCGAAAAGGTTTACTATTAAATAAGTGTAGTAGTGTTTGTAAATTATGTTGTTTTTTCAATTAGCTGTTATTTTATTTATTGGTGTAGAGTATTTATGATGACAAAAGTTAAACAGTTGCTATATAAAGAGCACTGTAAAAAAATCGTAACGATACTCTTATGTATCGCAAACGTTCCTCACTTTTTCAAGTTTACATCGCTTTTTTGTAGCATTTTTCTTCAGCGTTTTTCTCCAGAAACATAAGTATATAAGTTTCAAGTGTGTTTTGAAATAAGATCGAAGTAAAATAACTGATAGAATTTATTTTATGGAATTTTTAATATTAAAATTTCATCTTTTTTTGAAAAATTTCTATAAACATAGCTTTGATACAATGTAATTCCTAAAATATTAGAAGTATTGCTTAAATCTCATTTCAAAACATGTAAGAAGGTCTAATGAATGACTCTGCCTAATATTTAAGGAAAAAATTAATTATTTTTTGACTTATGACGTTTTGCGTAGCTCTTATTGTTAAGCAAATTTCTTTCACAAAATTTGCATATTTTTTAAAAAATAAAATTTTAATTTCAGTTTTTTAGTCAAATATTTCCATTTAACATTATTATTCATCATTACCACTAAAAAAATTAGTTAGTTTTAAAGTATTAAAAAATTAGACCCCTCAAGGTAGGGAGCTACCTTAACGAATGGATCCAAAGTTTAATGGATCGAATCCGGGAGATACTAATCAGCAGCACATAGTTGAGAAGAAGTTAAAAGTGACGTCGTCCCGTGCAAATTTTTCGAACCTAAATGAAAAAAATTTGACATTTCCAGGAAAGTTACTGGCTATATGTGGATTGTTCCTACATTTTTAGTGGAAGTTACGGATATATTGAATGAGAACATAATTGGTAGAAATTGAGCAGATTAGCTGCCTCAAAATTTCCAGTAACGTTCTTGATTTTTTAACATTGATTCTTAAAGAATTGAAACGTTATTTTTATTTCTACTAGATGAGATTAGTTTATTTATTAATTTATTTGAGAGTGATGCTATTTGCTTTTGCTAAATGAAGACTTATTAGACTGAGATCTGCTGCTTTATGTAGATTTTGATGTCTGAAGAAGGATTCGAACCTGCAGACTTCGGTATCGAAAACCAGCATTTTTAGCACTCAGCCAATGATATTTTCTCTTGTTGATTAAATACGTTCAAATCCAAAAGACCAATAACTAAAAATGTTGATTTTTTCAATTATAATAGTATTTTGCTTCTCGTAAACCGATTGGAGAACTAACATAATTAGTTTTTAACTTATATTGAAGTCTGAGCGGTAAATTGAAGTTTTAATTATTAAAAATATTTTTTTGGCATTTTTGAAAATAAAACATGATATTCTTTTGCCTACTTCCGCGCACCAATTTTTATGACATTTAAGCTGTCAAGTCTTTCTCAGAAGAGTTTTTGAAGTTAAACATTAACAATTGACCTCAAATTTCACTACACATATGCAGGAGACACTTGCTAAATTGTTCTTTTGACAATGAATTATTTTTCTGAGCTGAGCGTGTACCACAAACTTGAAGCTTTTCTTCTTTTCTTTCCATAAAATTTTTTTCTTTAATTAAAGCATTGCAAATATTTTCAAAAGCATTAGTGAATTTATCATAAATTAAATATTATCTTTTCTTTATAAAATTAAACTTACACTTCTAGTTTATTCATCTAATTTCTTATTGTCATTTCTTAAAAATGATAGTTTTTAAAATGGTTTTATTATTAATTATGACGCACATCATCCTGGGAAATTGTTTGAAAAATATAGTTTTAAATATTTATGTCAGGAGTATATTTTAGTTTAAGGCTAAATAAACACTATTAATAGGTTTTCTTTCATTCGTTGATTTTCAATTTTGTATTACTGTTGTTTTTTGTTAAAAATGGAGAAATCTTTATGGTATGGCATATAAATATTTTTTTTAATAACTATATAAAAATTGCAAGATACAGTTTAAAATAGTTAGTTATATTGCTTTTTGTTTTAAAAACCCTCTAAAATTAGTTTTTTTTAATGGATTGAAAATTATTCTAAATTCTTTTTTATGTTTATAATTATGATTATCTAAAGCAGGTATTGACGAAATATATTTTTCTAAAGTTTTTAAGAAAAAAACTTAACCGAATATAGCGTTTCAAACATTTGATTTTTCCTTTCTACAAGTCTGACTTTAGCCCAAGTATTTATTTGAAAATTAATAAATTTTAGTTACTAGGATATTATTTTGAACTTGTATGTTTATTTATCCCCGTATTAAAAATGTTTCTTAATTTGCTTATTTATTCAAATTCAAATTCAATACTAAATCTTTATAAATAAAATAATAAAAAAAAATTATGCTTTTACGGATTAGCCCGAAGTGAATTCGTTTTACAAAAATTAAATATAATTCTTAGAATTGAAAATAAATCAATCTCAGTTGCAATTGCATTAAACTTTTCTCGGTAAATCCAATTATATCCTCTTCGTACTGATTTATTTTCTGAGAATTATTGTGAGAAGTTATTGATCTCTACGAAGGTTTTAAAAATAGTTTTCGGAGATCACTTTTTTTGAACCACTTTTTCTCTGGAGAATAGTCGGGAGCAAATAGACGACAAATGAAGAGCTTAGTGAAAGAACAGTTAAGCGACATTTTGAAAAATTGAGATTTTGTGTCAATAAACATGCTGTTGTCCCCCTTAACGATGACAAGTCATCCTTTTTCATAAATTTTAAGTAAAGTATATTTTTTTACCTTTTGTAAGTGCAGTTTTTAACGTATCTAAGAGCAAACGAATATGTTTAAAGCTTATTTTCTCGTTTCACCTTTTTGTCACTTAGCAACGTTTTCCTCACTAATATCTTCAAATCTCTAAATGTATTTTGTCTTTACTGATTTTTTACTTATTAACCTGACACTATAACAAACCTTGTATACAAAGTAAATAATAGATAAAAGTTTATGTTCCAGAAACTTTGTGAAATATAGGGGATTTCGTTTCAAAACTATACAAGACCATAACGTTCGTTTATATCACTTTTTGGATATAACGTTCGTTATATCACGTTCGTTTATTTCACTATTTACTAATACCAGAAACCATATGAATCAATATTATTAAATGCATCTAGCTTATATATTGAGGTATAAGTATGATTTATCAATACCGATGATTATTACTGATATCAATATAGATTATCATGGACAGCATCACAATTGAGGTAATTTTATCTCCAAAATTACAATTATTACTTATAAAGAAAAATTAATCATTTTAACCTAATTAAAAACGGTATAACTATGTTAGAATAACCTTTTATGTGAGAATAAAAGAATCAGGTGTTTTTTACACTACACAACTCCTAGCAAATAAAAAATTTAAATATTCCACTTTTTTCTCAGAATGGAAAGCTTATCAATTTTTTTATAATTATTTCTCTTTCAATTTTCCTCTTTAGAAAAATAATATTTTAAAAATTTTATTAGCACAAAATTTCGCATGATAACCTTTCTATTCAATCTGATTTTATTAAACTTTGCTATATCGAATAAAAATCACACATTATTATGTAGTAGCTTTGACACAAATGAAAAATTATTATAAAAAATACAGCTCGTAAAGCTAATGTTACCAGACATTAAAAAAGCAAATATATTTTTTAGATATATTTTTTTAGAAATACTATAAAATTCTTATAACGCTTTCGCTTGGTTCAAAGGTTTCTATCAATGATAAATTTAAATAATTTGTTGAGATACATTGCTTCTTAATTTCAAATTTTGCTTGCGATTATTTTTTTTTTTTAATATTTAAGGTACTCATGTATATAAAATTCCTTCGTTTTCGTTATAGTTTTTTAATTCTTTAAAATATTACCTAACTTTCAATCCCCAATTTATGAAGGACCGAATCTATGAACTAATAATATAGTTAAAAATTAAACCGATATTTTACATGTTTTATTAGTTTCCAACCATGAAAAGCACTTTGTCAAATAAATTTAAAAAAGTAAAGAATATAAATAGCAGTAATTCTTTTAATTGCTATCTCCTGCTTTTAAAAACTTAAATAGATTTTGATGTGATTTTTTTTTCATGTTTTAAACTAAGATATAAATTTAAAGAAATGGTACTTTTTAAAACACTTCCTTTGGGAGTTAAAAGGAAATGAATTTTATGCAGCTTTTTTGGTTTCTCTAGGGTATTTAAAAATATCTTTCATTTTCCATTCCTTATAAATTAGCATTTTTGAGTAATTTCAAGGGAAATTCTCCAGTTTCCTACAGAATATGAAATATTCTTTCAAATATGAATCAATACAAAAATCAGATTTCAAATAGCATGCATACTCTTTTTCTTTGTTATTAAAATTATTATTTTCGACATACATTTCAAAATAATGCATACATTGAAATAATACTTCAAATAATTGAAACTTTTCAAAAATTTCACATTTGGGGAGGGGA
>JAFNEN010006682.1:0-16038 GCA_019343175.1 Oedothorax gibbosus
AAAAATTTTTTTTTTTTTTTAAAAAAAAATTTTTTTTTAATTTTTTTTTTTTAAAAAAAATTTTAAAAATTTTTTTTAAAAAAAAATTTTTTTTTTTTGGAAAAAAAATTTTTTTTTTTTTAAAAAAAAAATTAATTTTAAAAAAAATTTTTTTTTTTTTTTTTAAAAAAAATTTTTTTTTAAAAAATTTTTTTTTTGGGGTTTTTTTTTTTTTGGAAAAAGCCTTTTTAAAAAGGTTTTTTTTTTTTTTAAAAAAAAAAAAAAAAAAAAACCCCCCCCAAAAAAAAAAATTTTTTTTCTTTAAAAAAAAAAAATTTTTTTTTTTTTTTTTTTTTTTTAAAAAAATTTTTTTTTTTTTTTAAAATTTTTTTTTCCCAAAAAAAAAAGGGGTTTTTTAAAAAAAAATTTTTTTTTTTTTAAAAAAAAAAATTTTTTTGGGGAAAAAAAAAAAAATTTAAAAAAAATTTAAAAGGGGGGGAAAAAAAAAAAAAAAAAAGGGAAAAAAAACAAAGGGAAAAATTTTTTTTTTTTTTTTTTTAAAAAAAAAAAAAATTTTTCCCAAAAAAAAAAAAAAATTTTTTTTTTTTTAAAAAAAAAAAATTAAACCCTTTTTTTTTGGGAAAAAAAAAAAACCCCCCCCCAAAAAAAAATTTAAAAGGGTTTTTTTTCCAAAATTTTTAAAAAAATTTTTTTTTTTAAAATTTTTTTTTTTTTTTTTAAAAAAAAATTTTTTTTTTTTTTTTTTTTTTTTTTTAAAAAAAATTTTAAAAAAAAAAAAATTTAAAATTTTTTTTTTTTTTAAATTTTTTAAAATTTAAAAAATTTTTAAATTTTTTTTTTTTAAAAAAAAAAATTTTTTCCCCCCCAAAAAAAAAAAACCAAAAAAATTTTTTAATTTTTTTTGGGGGGGAAAAAAACCCCCTTTTTTTTTTAAAAAGGAAAAAACAAAAACCCAAAAAAAAAAATTTTTTAAAAAAAGGCCCCAAATTTTTTTTTTTTTAAAAAAAATTTAAAAAAAAAAATTTTTTAAATTTTTAAAAAAAGGGTTTTTTTTTTTTTTTTTCCCCCAAAAAAAAAGGTTAAAAAAATTAAAAATTGGTTTTTTTTTTTTTTTTTTTTAAAAAAAAAACCCCCCGGGGGGGGGGGGGGGGGTTTCCCCCCCCGGGGGGGAAATTTTAAAAATTTTGGGGGGGCCCCCCAAAAAAAAACCCCAAAAAAAAAAAAAAAAAAAAAAAAAAAAAAAAAATTTTTTTTAAAAAAAAAAAAACCCCAAAAAAATTTTAAAGGTTTTTTTTTTAAAAAAAAAAAAAAAAAAAAAAAAAAATTTAAAAAAATTTTTTTTTCCCCCCCAAAAAAATCCCCCCCAAAAGCCAAAAAAAACCCGGCCCCGGGGGGGCCCCCCCCTTTTTTTTTTTTTGGGGCCCCCCCTTTTTTTTTTTTTTTTTTCCTGCCTTTTTGGGGTTTTGGGGGTTTTGGGGTTTGGGGCCCCTAAAATTTGGGGGGGACATTAAACCCCATGGAAGAAAAAAAAATAATAAATTTTTTTTTTTTTTTAAATTAAATGAAAAAAACGGGGGGGAATTTCCCCCGGGGTATTTTTTTTTTTTGGAAAAAATTTTTTTAAAAAAAAAAAATTTTTTTTTTTGGTTTTTAAAAAAAACAGAAAAAATTAAATTTTTGAAGGGCCCAAAAAAGGGGGTTTCCCAGTAATAATTGACTGTTTAAATTTTTTAGGAAAAAAAAAAAACCCCCTTTTTTTATATTTTAAGGGGTAAAACGCCCCCCCCTTTGGGGGAAAAAAAAAAAAAATTTTTTTTCCCCCTTTTAAAAAAAACGAAAACCAAAAAGGGCCCCCGGGTTTTTTTTTTTTCCCCCAACCCCTAATTTTCCCCCTTTAAAAGTTTTTTAGAAATTAAATAAACCCTTTTTTTTTTTTTTTTTCCTTTACCAAATTTCCTCAAAAAGTTTTTTAAATCCCCCAAAATGTAAAAAGCTTTTTTCCTTTTAATTTTTAAATTTTTTTTTTTCCAAAAAAGCCCCCGGCCCGTTTTTACTTTGCCCCTTTTTTCCCCAAAAAGGAAAAAAAAAAAAAAATATTTTTTTTTAAATTTTTTTCCCCTTGGGGGGGCCTTTCCCCAAAAAAAATTTTTTTTCCGGGTTTTTCGGTTTGGTTTCAAATTAAAAAAAAAATGCTTTTTTAATTTCCCCTTTTTTAAATTTAAATTCCCAAAGTTTTTCCCTTTTTTTCCCCTTTTTTTTTTTTGGGGACGGTTTTTGTTTTTTTTTTCTTTTGGGAAAAAAATAAAAACAGGGAATTTTTAAAAAAAACTGTTCCCCCCACCCTTCCGGGCCAAAAGCGTTTTTTAAAAATCTTTTTTTTTTTTTTCTGTCCAAAATTTTTAATTTTCCCGGGAAGGGAAAATTGGGGTTTTACCTTTTTCCTTTAAAGGGGGTCGAAACCCGGGCCCCCAAAAAGGGTTAAATTTTTTGAAAACACCCAAAGAAAATAAAAAACCCCGAAAAAGGGAAAAAAGCCCCTTAAAAAATTTAAAATTTTTGGGGCAATATTTAATTGGGTTTTCAAAAATCCCCCCTCCCCCTTTCCCCCCCCTTTTTTGTGGGTTTTAAAAAAAAATTTTTTTTCGAAAAAAAAAAAAATTTTTTTTTTTTTTTAAAAAAAAATTTTTTGGGTTTTTTTTTTGGGGGGGGAAAAAATTTTAAATTTTTTTTTTTTTTTCCCCCTTAAATTCCCCAAAAATTAAAAATTTTTTGAAAAACCCCCCTCCCCCCCCAAAAAACCCCCCCGTGTTTTCTTTTAGTGCGGGGGCGGGTAATTTTTAAAAAAACCAAAACCCCTTAAAAAAAGCAAATTTTAAAAAACCCCCGGCCCCAAAAAAGTTGGGGGGCCCTAAAATTGGGGAAAAAAAAAAAAAATTTGGGTTTTTTTTTTCCCCCTTTTTTGCCCTTTTTGGAATTTTCCCCTTTTTTTTTTTGGGGGGATTTTTGGGGTTTTGGTTGAAAAATTAAAAGTTTAAACCCAAAACCGGGGAAACTTTTTTTAACCTTTGTTAAAAATTTTTAAAAACCAAAGGGGCCCCCCCAAATGGGGTGAAGGGGGCCCCCCCCCCCAACCCCGGGGGGAAACGGGGTTTTTGGGTTCCCCTTTAAATTTGGGTTTCCCCAAAACTTTTCCTTTCCCCCCCTATTTTTTAAAAGGGGGGTTTGGGAAAATTTTTTTTCGATTAAAATTTTTTTTTAAATTTTTAATAAAGGGGGGTTTTTTTTTTAAAAAAAACCCCCCCCCCCCCAAAAAAGGGGGGGGGTTGTCCCGAAAAAAAATTTTTTTTTCCCAAATTTCATTTTTTCAAAAAAAAAACCCCCCCAAAATTTTCCTAAACCCTATTAAAAAATTTTAAAAAAAATTTAAAAAAACCAAAATTAAAAAAGGTTTTGGGGAAAAACCGGGGGGAAAAACCCCGGCCCCCCCCTTTTGGGCCAAAAAAGGCCCCCAAACCCCCCCCCTTTTAAACTTCGCCCGGCCCGGGTGGGGGCCCCCCCGTAAACACTTGGGGCCCCCCCCCTAAGCAAGGAAAAAAAATTGGGGAAAAAACAGTTTGTAAAAAAAGAGGGTTTTTTTTTTTGGGGGGCCCCAAAGGCCGGGTGGTTTGGGTTTTAAACGTTTTAAAAAAAATTAAAAGTTTTTTTTTTTTAAAGTTTTTTATCCCAATTTTTTTGGGGGTCCCCCCCTGGGAAACCCAAAAGGGTAATTTTTTCTGTTTTTTTCCCCCCAAAAATTTTTTGAATTTTAAATTTAGGGGTTAAAATAAAAAATTGGGAAAAAAACCCCGCAAAATTTAAATTTTTTTTGGGCCAAAAGGGTTTTTTCAAAGTTTTTTTTTTTGGGGAAGCTTTGGTTTTTTACCTTTTCCCCCCAAACCCCCAAAAAACCGTCCCCCCATTTCCATTTTTTTTTCCCCCACCCGGGGGGTTTTTAAAAGGGCCCCCCCAAAATCCCCTTCCCCGGGGTTTTTTTAAACCGGGCCCTCCTTTTTTCTTTTTTAGATTTTTTTTTCCCTTTAGGGTTTAAGGGGGCTTTTTAAGGGGACCCCTTTAAAAAAGCCCCCCCTTTTTTAAAAAAAGCCAATTTCCCCAATTTTTTTTTTTTTTTTTAAAAAAAGGGGGGAAAAGTTTAAAAAAAAGGGGGATAAACCCCAAAAAAAAATTTGTTTTTTTTTTTTTAAAAACTTGTTTTTCCTTTTTTTTTAAAAAACAGTTAAAAAAACCAAGGAGGAAAGGGGGGGGCCCCCTTTAAAAGGAAAGGGGGGAAGTAAAAAGGCCCCCTTTTTACTTTCCCGGGGGTTGGGTTTTTTTTTTTTTTTTTTTAAAATTTCCCTTTAATTTTAAAATTTTTTTTTTTTTTTTCAATATTTTTTTAATTTTAAAAACCCATTTTTTTAAAAAGGCCCTAAAAGGGGGTTTTTTTTTGCCTTTTAAATTTTTCCTTTTTTTTTCCTTTTAAAAAGGGGGTTAAAATTTTTTCTTTTGGTTTTTGGGGTGGTTTTTGGGGGGCAATTTTAAAACCCCGGGGGGAAACCCCGGGGGAAATTTCCCCCCAAAAGAAAAAAACCCCCTCCCGGTTTTTAAGGGGTTTTTTTTGAAAAAAAAAAACCCAATTTTTTTTTTTTTTTTTCCCCAAATTTTTAAAATTTTTTTCCCAAATTTTAAAAAAAAACCAAATTTAAAAAAGGGGTAGGTTTTTGGGAAAAAAGGTTTAAAATAAAAAATATTTTTTTTTTTTTACAAAAAAAAAATTCCCCAAAAACAAAAACCCTCCCCCCGAAAAAATTTCCCCCAATTTTTCCCCCCTTTTAAAGGGGAAAGGGGGGATTCCCCCCCGGGGTTTCCCTTTTCCCCAAAAGCCCAAAATCCTTTTTTTGGGGGGAAAAAAAAAAATTTTTTTTTTAGGGGCCCCCCCCGGGAAAAAAAAAATACAAAAACATATTTTTTTTTTTTTTTAAAAAAAAAATTTTTTTTTTTTTTTTAACCCAAATTTTTTGTTAAAATTTTTTTTAAATTTTTTTTTTTTTACCCAAAAGGAAAAATTTTTAGGGGAAAAATTAAAAATTTTTAAAAATTTTTCCTTTTAAAGGGGGGAAAAATTTTTAAAAAAATTTTAAATTTTTTTTTTTTGGGGGTTTTTTTAAAACCCCCCCTTAAAAAAAAAACGTTTTTTCCCTTTTGAAATTTTTTTTACCCCCAAAAAAGGCCTTTTTTCCCCCCAAATTTTTTTTTTAATTAAAAAGTCCCCCCTTTTAAAAATTTTTTTTTTAAATTTTTAAAATGCCCCCTTTTAAAAAAAAATTTTTTAACCTTTGGAAAAAAAACCCTTTTTTTTTTTTAAAAGGGAAAACCCAAAAAAATTGGGGGTTTGGGGGCGGTCCCCCCCCCCCCCGCCCTTTTTTTTACTAAAAAATAAAAATTTTTCCCCCCCCGTTTTTTTGGGAAAAAAATTAAAACGAGGGCAAACCCAAATTTTAAAAGGGTTTTTTTTTTTTTTTTTTTTAAAAAAATAAAATTTTTTCGGTTTTTTTTATCCTTAAAAAAAAATAATTTGGGAAATTTTAAAAAAATATTTTAAAAAACGCCAAAAAAAACGAAAAAATTTTTTTTTTCTTTCCCCCGTTTCTCCCGCAAAAGCAAAGGGGTTTTTTTAATTTTGTTTTTTTCAAATTTTTTGGGGTTTTAAAAAAATTTTTTAAAAAAAACCCCTTTGGGAAAAAAAAAAAATTTTTTTTTTTTACATAAAAAAAAAATTTTAAAAAAAATTTTTTTTTTTGAAGGTTTAAAAAAAAAAAGTTTTTTTTTTTTAAGTTTTTTTTTTTCCTTTAAAAAAACCCCCCAAAATTTGGGAAAAGGTTACTTTCCCAAAATTTTTTCTTCTAAGTTTAAATTTTTTTAAATTTTTCCCAAGGGGTTTTGGGGGGGCCATTCCCGGGGGGGCGGGGGCGGAAAATTAAAGTTTTTTTTCTATACCTTTCCCCAAGCCCTTTTTTTTTTAAACCCAAAAATTTTTACTTTCCCCCCCCCTAAAAATTTTTTTTTTTTGGGAATTTTTTGATTTTTTTAAAATTTTTTTTTCTGGGGAAATTTAAAAAAACCCCCAACCCCCTTGGGAAATTTTGGGTTTTTTTCAAAAAAAGGTTCCCGTAAAAAAAAGATTTTTTTTCCCCCCTATTTCCTTTTAAAAAAAAAAAACCCGGGGGAAAAACCCCCATTCCTTTAAAATTTTTTTTAAAAGGGGGTTTTTTTAAATTTTCGGTTCCCCCTAATTTTTTTTAAAAAACTTTGGGATTTTTTTATTCTTTTTTAACTTTTTTTACTAAAAAACCCCTTTTTTTTTACCCTTTTTAAAATTTTAAATGGCATTTTTTTTTTAAAAAAAAATTTGGGTTGGCCCTTTTTTATAAAATTTTGCCGGGAAAAAAAAAACCCCAATTTTTTTAAAAAACTTTTTTTTTTTTTCCCCCTTTTGGGGGGAAAAAAAATTTTATTGGGAAAAATTTTCGAAAATTTTCCCAAAAGGGAAAAAATTTTTTTAAGTGGAAAAAAAAAAAAACCCAGTAAAAAAAAACGGGTTTTTTAACCCAAAAAAAAACCGGGGAAATTAAAAACCAAAGGGGGAAAATTAAATAAAAAATTTTAAAATTTTAAAAAAAACTAAAATTTAAAAAGTTTTTTTGTAAAACCCCAAATTCCCCCATAAAAACCTTTGGGCCCTAATTCCCCTTTTTTTTTTTTTCCCCCAAACAAAAAAAACCCATTGGGGTTTTGGGGGAAAAAAACCCAAAAAAACAAATAAGTTTTAAAAAACCCTTTCCCCTTTTTTTAAAATTTTTTTCCAAATTTTCCCCCAATTTTCCTTTTTTCCTTAAATTTTTTTTTTTTAATAATTTTCCCCCCAAATTTGGGGTTTTTTTTTTAAAAAAAAAAAAATTCCAAAAAAATTTCCTTTTTTTTTTTAAAAAATTCCCCTTTTTTTTTTAAAAATTTTTTGGAAAAAATTTTTTTAATTTTAGGGGGTTTTTTTAAAAATTAAAAAAAATAGGCAAATTTTTACCCCTTTTTTTTTTTTTTCGCAAAGGGAAAAAAAAAAAAATATCCAAAAAAAGAATTTTTCCCCCCAAAAATGTGTTAAAAAATATTAAAAAAATGGTATAGGGGTTTAAAAAAACTTAAATTTTTTTTTTTTTTCCCCTCGTTTTTTAAATTATTAAAAAAACCCCCCTTTTTTTATTTCCTTTTTTAAAATTTCCCAAAAAAGAAAAAAAAACCCCCTGGTAAAAAAAGGGGCTCCCTTAAAATTTTCCCAAACCCAAAAAAATTTCCCCCCCAAAAAAAAAGGCCAATTCCCCCCAAATTTTCCCCCCCCCCAAAAAAGCATAAAAACCCCTTTTTTTTTTTCTCAATTTTTTGGGGCCCTTTTTTTTTTTTTTTTTTGGGGGGGAAAAAAATTTTTTTGGGGAAAAAAAAATTTGGGGAAAATTTTGCTTTTAACCCCAACCCCCCCATTTTTTAAAACCCCCCTTTTTAAAAACAATTTAACCCCTTCCCATCCAAAAACCCAAAACCCCTTTTTTTAAAATTTTTTTTTTAAAAAAAAAGAAAAAATTGGGGCCCTTTTTTTTTGGGGGGAAATTTTTTTGTTAATTTAAATTTTTTTTGGGGAGGTTTTTGGGGGAAAAAGTATTTGGCCCAAAAAAAAAAAAGGGCCCCCAAAAAAAAACTTAATAAAGGGGCCCTTTAAATTGGGGGGGGGTGGGGGGGCCCTTTTAAATTTAAAAAATCATAAATTTTTTTTTTTGTAATTAAACCTTTTTTAAATATACCAAATTTTAAATTTCCTTTTTAAAAAATCATTTTCCCCGGCAGTTTAAAACCCGGGGGAAAAATTCCCAATTTAAAAAAAAATTTTATCCCAAAAAAAAAACCCCAAAAATTTTAAAAAAACCCGGGGGGGAAAGGGAAAAAAAAACCCCGGGGGGAAATTTTTTGGGGCCCCCCCCTTGGGAAAAAAATGTCAAAAAATTTTTTTTTTAAAATAATGAAAATTTTTTATTTTTTTTTGGAAAGGGAATGGGGGAAAAAAAAAATAAAAAAAAAAAAAAAAAAAAAACCCTTTTTTTTTTTAATTTTTTTAAAAAATTTTTTTTTGGGGTTTTTAAAAATTTTTTTTTTTTTTAAATTTTTTTTTTAAAACCCCAAAAGGCCCCAAAAAAGGAAAAAAAAATGAATCCCCGGGTTTTTTAAGGGGGAAAAAAAAGGTTTTGGGGTTTTTTTTGGGTTTTCCCCAAAAAAAATTCCCCAATTTTTTTTTCCCTAAAAAAAAAAAAACCCCAAAAATTTTAAAAGGGGGAAAAAAACCCCCAAAAACCTCAGGGGCACACGTTTTTTTTGTATTAAAGGGAAATCCCCATCTTTTAAAAAAAAATTTTGGGAAAATTTTTCCCCCCGAGGGCCAGAAAAAAGTAAAAATCTTTTTTTTTGGGTTTCCCAATTTTAAAAGGGCCCCCCCCACACACCCAAAAGGGGCAGGGGGAAACTCTTTTTTTTTTTATTAAATTAAAAGGGGCAAGAAAGGAAAAACCGGGGGTAAAATTTGTTTTTTTCCCCCTTTTTTTAAAAAAACAAAATGGGGAAGGGAATTTTTTTTTCCCCTAAAAAAAATTTTTTAAATTTTTTTTGACCCGTTTTTAAAAGTAAGGTTTTTTTTTTAAATTAAATTGGAAAAAAACTTTAAAAAGGTTAAGGTTTAAAATAAATTTTGGGAATTTTTATTTTTTTTTCTGCGGGTTTAAATTTTCCCCTTGGGGGTTTTTTTTTACAATTTTTAAAAAAAAAATCTTTTTTTAAAAGGGGCCCCCTTTGGGGGAAAATTTAAAATTTTAAAGGGAAAAAAAAGAAAAGGAAGGCCCCCTGAAAAAAAAGTATGGAAAAAGCAAAAAATTTTTGAAAATTTTTCATTTTTTTTTTTCAATTTTTTTAGGGTTTTTTTTAAAATGCCTTTTTCCCCCTTTAAAAGTTTTTTTCAAAAAACTGGAAAAAAAATTTTTAAAAAATTTCCCGGAACCCCCAAATTTCCCCAAAATTTAAAAATTTTAACTTTTTTTTTCCCCCCAATTGTTTACTTTTTTTTTAAAAAAAAAGGTTCCCCCCCCAGGTTTTATTTAAAAGGGAAAATTTTGGAAACCCCTTTCCCCGGGAAGTTCCCCAATTTAAATTTTTTTTTTTCCGGAAAAAAGCCCCCCAAGGGAATTTTTTTTGTAAAGGGGGTGGGGAAAAATTAAAAAAAAAAATTTTGAAAATTTAAAAAATTTTTTCCAATTTTTTTTTATTTGGGGAAATTTTTTTCCCCAATTTTTTTTTTTTGTATAGCCTTTTTTAAACTTTTCGTTTAAAAAACTAAAAAAATTGGGGAAAGGGATTTTTAAAAGTTTTAGGTTCCCTCTGTCCCCCGGGCCCCCGGGGCCCCCCCCCCCCGTCCCCCCCCGTTTTCCCCTCCCAAACCCCCTTTTTTTCCCCTAGCCCCCCAAAAACAAAAATTTCTTTTAAAAGGGGGAAAAATGTGGGTTTCCTTTAAAAAAAATTTTTAAAAGGGCATCGAAAAAATTTGAAATTTCAATTTTAAAAAATTTTAGGAAAAAAAAAAATTTTTTAAATTCTTTAAATGGCCTTTTTAAATTTTTTTTAAAAACAAAACCTTTCAAAAAATTTTTTAAAGCCTTTTTAAAAAAAAAACCCTTGGAAAAAAGGGGGGGATTTTTTTTTTTTTTAAATTTATCCCCCATTCTCAAAATTCCGGGGAAAAAAAAATCCCCTCGAGAAAAAAATTTTTTTTTTTTTAGACCAATAAAAATTTTTAAAAAAAAATTTTAAAATTTTTTTTAAAAAAATTTGAAACCCGTTTTTTTTTTTAAATTTAAAAAGGGCCCCCAAAAAAATTTTTCCACTTTTTCGGGGGACTCCTTTTTTTTTTTACCCTTTTTTATGGAAAAAAGAATTTTTAAATTTTAAATTTAAAAAAACGAGGGGAAATTAAAAAACATAATTTTTTTTTTCCTTTTTAAATATACGGGGTAAGTAAACGAAAAAAATAATTAAAACATTTTTAAATTTTTCCCCCCCATAAAAAAAATTAAAAAGGGGAAAAACCCCCCCCAAAAATTTTTGGGAATTTTAAAAATTTTTTTTAAATTAAGGGTTTTTTTAATGCTGGGGGGGGGGGGTTTTTCCCCCCCCTTTTTTTTTCCTGTTTTTTTTTTTAAAACAATTTTGGGGGTTTTTGTGGGAAAAGCGGGGGTTTAAATTTTAAAATTTTCCCCCCCTTTTTTTTTAAAAAAAAACCTTAAATTTTTTTTCTAAATTTTGGGGGAAAAAAAAACCGATAGGGGAACCCGGGTTTTTTCAAAAAATTTTTTTTAAAAAAAAATTTAAATTTTAAATTTTTTTTTAAAAAAAAAAATTTTTTTTTTTTAAAAAATTTTTTTTTTTTTAAAAAAAAAGATGTTTTTTGGGTTTTTTTGGGGGGGGAAATGGGGGTTTTTCCCCCCTTAAAACCGGGTTTTATTTGGGGGTTTTTTAAATTTAAATTTTTTCCCGCGAATAAGCCCAAAAAACCCAAAGGGGTTAAAATTTGGGGGGACGGGGGGGGGGGGTCATAAATTTTTTTAAAACCCCCAATTTCCCCAAATTTTTTTTTTGAAAATTTTTCCCAAAATTCCCCCCCGTTTTTTTGCCCCTTTTGGGGAAAGGGGGTTTTCCCCAAAAAAGGGGCCCCCCAAAAAAAACCCCCCCAAAAAAAAAAAAAGGGGGGAAAACTTTTTCCTTTTTTAAAAGGGGGTTTTGGGCCCTTTTCCCCCGGGGTTTTTTTTTTTTTGCCCCCCCCCCGGGCCCCCCCCCCCTAAATTTTTCCAAAAATTCCCCAAAAACCAAAAAAACTTTCCAAATTTTCCCCCTTGGGGTTCCCCGCCCAAAAATAAACGGTTTTTTTTTTGGGGCCCTTTTTCCCCTGAAAAAGGGGGCTTTTTTTTTTTTGCTTTTTGTGCAAAACCCCCCAAAAGTGGGAAAAAGGGGCCCCTTTTTGGCCCCCCCAAAAAAAAAAAGGGTAAAAACCTGATTGGGGGGTTTGTTTTAATTTTTTTTTTTGGGGGAAAAAAAAGGTTTTTTTTTTTAAAAAATAGAAAAGAAAAAAATCGGAAAGGGGGGGTTGGTTTTTTGGGGCCGGAAAAAAAAAATTTTTTTTTAAAAAAGATTTTTTCTTTAAAATACTTTCTTAAATTTATTTTTAAAAAAATAAGGGGAAAAATTTTTTTTTTTTGGACCCCGCGTAAAAAAAAAAGAAAATTTAATGGGGTTTTTAAAAATACCTTAAAAAAAATCAAAAAAATTCCCCTTTTTGTTATTTTTTTCCCCCGGGCCCCCTCAAAATGTTTTTTTAAAAAAAAATTTTTTTGGGATTTTTTTTAAAAAATTCCCCAAAAAGGGTTTTTTTTTTAAACCAAACCCTTCCCAAAAAACATTCTTCCAAATTTAAAAAAACTCCCCCCCCAAAAAAAAAAAATTTAAAAATCGGGTAGTCGTTTGGGTTAAAATAAAAAGGTTTTTAAAAACCCCCAAAAATTCCCCCAAAAGGGCCCAGGGGTTTTAAAAGGTTTTTTTTTATTTTTTCCCCCTTTGAAATGGTTTTTTTTTTTTTGGGGCCCTAAACAAGGTTTTTAAATAAAAACCGGGGGTTTTTTTTTAAAAAAAGCCCGGGGGGACCTAAAAGGGGGAAGGGGGGTTTTTTTTTTAAAAAAAAAAATACCCTTTTTTTTTTTTTTAACCCCCAAAAAAGGGGGTTAATTTTTTAAAAAACTGTTTTTTTAAAATTAAGTTCCCCCCCAATAAAAAAAAATGGTTTTTTTTTTATTTAGCCCCCATTTTTTGGGGTTTTTTTTTTTGAACTTATTAAAAAAAGGAAAAAACTCTAAAATTTTAAAAATTTTGAAAAAGTGGTAAAAAAAATGATTTTTTAAAATTTGGGGTGGGGGGGTCCCCCCCTAAAAAAATTTTACCACAAAAATAGTTTCCCCCCCCCCCGTAATTTTTTTTAAAAAAAAATGTTTTTTTTTTTTTTTTTAGGAAGGGGGATAATTTTTCCTTTTTTAATTCTCCTTTCCCAAAATTTAAAAAAAACAACAAAAATTGGGCCCTCAAAATTTTAAAAAATTTTTCCCCCCTCCCCAAAAAGGGTTTTATCAAAAAAAGTTTTTTTTAAATTTTTCCCCCTTAAAGGGGAAAAAAATAATTAAAAACAGGGGTATTTCCAAAAAAATTAAAACTTCCCCAAAAAGTTTTTTTTAAAAAAATTTTTAAAAAAAAAAAAAATTTTCCCTTAAACTTTCCCCCAAAAGGGGTTTTTTTTTAAAAAGAATAAAAAGGATCTTTTAATTTTCAACCCTTCGTTTTTTCCCCTCTATTTTTTTGGGTTTTTAAAGGCCCCCGGAAAATTTTTTTTGGGTTTTTTTATTTTTTTTGAAAAACCCCTTTCCATGGGGCTCCCTATACCTTTTTTTCCAAAAAAAGCAAAATCAAAATCCCTTTTTAAAATTTTTAAAAAAACTGAAAAAAAAAAGGAAAGGAAAAAAGTCCCCAACCTTGGGAAAATCATAACTTTCGTTTTTGGCCTATTATTTGTGCTTTGTGGGGGGGGACACGGCCCTTATTCGGAAAAAAACCCCCTTTTTTTAAACCAATGGGGAAGTGGGGCCCCTCTGCCCCGGGTTTTAAAATTAAAAAATTTAAAAACTTTAACTTTTTTTTTTTCAATATAAATTTTTTAAATAGGGTTTTTTTTTAGGGATTTTTAAAAAATAATAATATTGAAAATTTTCTTTGTAATTTTTTTTTTAAACTATACAATTTAAAAAATTAAAAAATTTTGTTTTTTTCAATTTTTTTTTTTAAAAAAAACCCCATTTTGGTGTAAACGATGAAAAGGGGGTGTTTTTAAAGATTAAAAAAATTGTTAATTTTTTTTTAGAAAAAAAAGGAACATCAAAAACTTTTTGAAAAAATTAAAACCCAAGAATTTATTCATGGACTGAATTGCTGTCTCAAATACACAAAAATATAAGAAAAAAGGGGGTTTTTTCACAAAAAAATGCATTTAAAAAGGGGATAAAAAGGGGGTTAAAAATGCTTTGTAAAACAACCCCATAGTAAATTTTTTAATTTTTTGAAAGGGGTGGGCGGATTTTTTTTTTTCAAAAAAGGAAGAATTTAAAAAAAAAAAAAACATGTTTTCTTAGGGGGGAAATATTAATTAGATTTTTTAAAAACCCCCAAAAAAGGTTTTTGGTGCATTTAAATTAGGTTCAATAAAAGCAAAGGGTTACAAAATTTATTTTTTTTTTAGGGGATTAATCGCATTTTTTTTTTTAGTTTAATTTTAACTTAAAAAAAACTAGTTTTGTCAAAAAATATTGGCACTTTTTTTAAATTGGGGGAAGGGGTTTTTTTTTTAAATGTGTTTAAATTTTTCTTCAATTAAACTTTTCTAGGTAACTTAGGGGTTTTTTTTTATAAAATTAAAAAAGTTTTTTTTTTTATTTGTAAATACTTTAAAACTTTACTAATAAAATTTAAAATGAAGGGTGAAGCGAAAATCAATTTTTTTTGGGTAAAAAACCCAAATCATCTTCTGGAGTTTTTCGGGATCGAACAAAAGTGATTAATACATACAATAAAATAATAATTGAAAAAAAAAAAAAAAAACTTTTTTTTTTTTTTGTAAAGGACGAAAATCATAACAGCTAAACGGAAAATATTTACTTCAAAATAATTTTTTGGTTTAAAAAAAACCTTCTTATGCAGGGGTTGGCATTGAAAAAAAATTTTTGTACCCCCAGTTTTTTTTTTAAATATATTAGTGGAAACGTGGGGGAAAAATTTCTTATAACCTAAAAAAATTTAATTTAAAAAAACCCCGGGTGGGAAAAGGGTTTTAATTTTTTTTTTTTTTTTCGCAAAATATCTTTTTGTAAGATGGTGAAAAGGAAAACTAATAGTAGAAAAAAAAATAAAATTTATATTTTTTTCAAAAACTTTTTTTTAAAAAAGTCCAATGGGTTTTTTTTTTATTGAAAACAAAATAAAATTTAAAGGCTGGTAATGTTTTTTTTATAACTATGGGGGATTGATTATGACAAAAGAAAAAAACCAAAAACTTTTTTTTGGGAATTTTTTCTTTTTAAAAATTTTTTTAAAAAGTTTGATTTTTTCAATTGAAGGTTGTAATATAAAAAAGATTTGGGGAGATTTTTTATTTTTTTAAAAGACATGTTAGGTTTTTTTTTGATTAGGTTTTTTAAAATGCCATTTTTTTACGGAAAAATATGCATTAATAGAAAAATTTTTTTTAATTGATTTTGTTTTCATGGGGGAAATTTTTTCTACAAATCTTTTGTATAGTCCCCCCCCCAGTGCTAAACCAATTTTTAAAAAACTTTTAACCAATAAAATTATCCTTTTCTATTTTTTTGGGGGGGTTTTGGGGGGAAAGCCCCCCGTCCGGGGGGCTTGCTTTTTATACAAAAAGGGTCCCCAGGTTTTTGGGCCCCCGGGGAAATTTTTGGGGCAAAATAACACTGCCATAAAAAATCCCCCCGTAAAATAAAGGGGTAAATGCCCCCATATAGGGAAAAACGGAAAAAATTAGATATTTTTCCCAAAACCGTTCCTCGGGCCGGTTTTTTGAGTTTTTTTTTTTTAAAAAAAAAAATTGCGGTTTTTGGGCCCAAACCCCCCCGGGTTTTTTCGGCTCTTCACTTGACTGTGGGTTCTAAAATTATAATGCACGCCGCCAATAGCCCCCAGTGTTAGCTTTAGTGCTACAAACATTCAAACTAAGCCTAAAACCCTTACTAGTTTATTTTGGATTCCTCGCTAAAAAAAATTAACTATAGTTTTTAGCCTACTTTTTTTTTTGATTCAAAAAGAATTAAAAAATGAAAAGAAAAGTTTGACATGCTCCCGGGATGTCCACCTGAACTTTCTGTCTTTTTCCTTTCCGTCCATTCAAAAAATCTGTTTCTATCCGTTCGGAATTTCTTGAAAATTTTCGTTTTTGTTTATGTCTTTAAATGGGGGTTCATACTTTCTAAACATTCATGCTTTTTGTCTATTGTTTGTACGTCCGGACAGACATCTGTCCTACTTTCTGTCGACCGAATTTTCCAATTTGAAAAAAAGCATTACAATTGAACTGGTTTTTTTAAAAAGTTTAAATTACGACTAGATACTGCGTTTGGCCCATTTTTTTTTTTTTCCTAATTTTGTTAAAATCTAGTATAGATGCGGTCTAGGTGACAGTTACTGTTACAAACCTACTTTCTTCCAAAAAAGAATATTAGTAAGTTTTTAAGTAATAGGAAAGTAGCCAATTTTTTTAGTTCTTTTTAGAACTTCTTATTTTAAAAAGTTTTCATTGGCCCCAAAATGCTCCATTTTTGTTAAATTCAAAAAACACATACATCGTTTATTCGTTTTTCAGTCCTTTAGGATTTTATAGCCCCGAACACTTTACTTTATAACAAAAAATAAAAAACTGCTCTGCAAGAACTTTTACCTACAAATTTTGATCGAGAAATTACTTAGGAGTATTAATTGGAAGAAAGAGCTTAGTGGAGGAGGAACGTTTTTTTTAAAGTGACCCTTTTTTGAAAAAAAAAAATTTAAAATTTTTGTGTCAATGAGGCATATTATTTCTATCCTTTAAAGATAACAAGTTTCCCCATTTTCATAAACTTAGTTAAAGTAAAATTTTTTTTAGCTTTCCCACACACTTGTTTATAACGTGAAAAGGGAAGGTATTTAATTTGTTTCTTTGTATGTTGATATGAAAAAAATTCTTTAAAAAAAGCGGGTTAATTTTAATATTTTATTTTTGAAAAATTTTATTTTTTTTTCAAAGATGTTAAAATTTATTTTAAATTTTTCAAA
>JAFNEN010006683.1:0-15839 GCA_019343175.1 Oedothorax gibbosus
TTGCTGTGCTGTTTTGGGTTTTTCAACATATTTTTTTTTTTAAAAAGGGGGAAAACTTTGGAAAAAAAAAAAAGGGGTTTTTTTTTAAAACTATTTCTTTCATTTTTTTGATCCTTTGGGGTTAAAAAAAAAATTTTAATTTTTCAATTTTTGTAAAAAGGGAAAAAAGAAAAACCAAAGGGGCGGGAAAATACGTTCATTTTTTTAGAATAAAAACGAAAAAAAAAAAAAACTTTTAATTTAAAAAAACGAAGTAAACCCCGGAGGGGTTTTGGGAAAAAAAAAGGGGGGCCCTTAAAATTTTTTAGGGTGGGAAAAATTTTCCCTTTAAAGATTTTATTTTTTTGGGGGCGGGGTTTGGGGGGCTGGCCCCGGGCCATTTATTAAATTAAGGGGAGGGGGGTTTTTTTTTGGGGGGAAAATTTCGCGGGATAAATTTTTATTGGAACCCCCTAGGTTTTCCCAAAAATTTTATAAAAAAAATAAACCCCCCCCATTTTTGTAGTTTTTTAAAATTTTGGGTCATTTTTTTTCCCCAAACCCCAAACTAAATAGTAATCCCCTTTTTTTTTGCCGAATTGCCCCCCCAAAAGGGGGGTTTTTTGGCAAAAAAAAAACTTTTCCCTCTTTTAAGTAAAAGTTTTTCCCCGGTTTTTTAAAGGTTGGGGGGGGGGGGGCTCTTCCCCGATTTAAAAAGAAAGGGGTTTTTTTAAGCGGGGGGGCTCTGGGGGCCCCAAACCAAAAAAGGGAAAAAGGAAAAAGAAAAGGTAGAGGGGGGGGTTTTGAGTTTAAAAAGGGGGTTTTAAGGGGAGGGGGGTGGGCAGGGGTTTTTTTGAAAAAATAATGCCCCCATTTTTACCCTTTTAAAGGGGGAAATGGGGGGGTATTTCCCAAAATGGGAAACCCCCTCAAAGGGGTTTTTTTTGAAACTACTTTTCCGGGATAAAAAAAATAGGGGGCCGAAAAAAAAAAAAATTTGCCCCCCTGGGGGGATCCCAAGAGCCAAACCCCCTTTTTTAAAACCCGCTTCAATTTTTTTTTGCGGGTACTTTCGCATTTTTTACCCCGGGGGGGGCCTCTCTATTTTTCTTTCTTAAACCCCCTTGGGAAAAAAAAGCCCCCCACCCAAAAAACCCGAAAAATAAAAATGTTAACCCAAAACCAAAAAAAACGATTGAAAAAAATTTAAGGGTAACCCCCTGAAGTTGGAAAAAGGGGGGGGGACATATGGGGGAAAGGGGTTTATTTTTTTTTTTTCCCGTTGATTTTTTTTAATTTTCCCCGGTTTCCAAAAATTTTTCATATTTTTTTTTTCCCTTTTCCCTTATTTTATTGTAGGGGGGTTTTAAAAGAAAAAAGGTTTTCAAAAAATTTTTTTTCCCAAAAAAAAAAAAACCTTTTCCCCGCTTTAAAAAAAGGGGATATTTCCGGGTTTTTTTAAAAAAAGATTAAAATATTTTGATTGGGGGGGGGGTTAAAAAAAAACCTTTTGGGAGGGGGGTTGTTTTTTTGGCCCCAAATCAAAAAAAAATGGGGATCAAAAAAAGGGGGTTTTTTACGGCGGAAAGCTTTAACGATTTAAAGGGGGCAAATTTTTGGGGTTTTGGTCACGTTTAAAATTAAAAAAAAATTTTCCCCTTTTTTCTTTTTAGGGGGGCAGTTTTTCTACCCTCTCCTTCCTTTTTCAAAACCCCAAAAAAAGGTACCAAAGGGAAACGGGCCTTAAAAGGGGTTATTCCCTTTTTGAAGAAATTAAATGGGGCAGGGGCTACTTCTATTTTGGGGCTTTTTTCCAAAACAAAAAACTTTACTGGGGTTTGGGGGGCCCGGGGGGGAAAAGGGGGGTTTATTTGGGGGGAAAAAAAGGGGGTTTGGGGGGGCCCAAAACGGGCCCCAAAGGGGGCCCCCCCTTTTCGGGTTTAAAAAAAACGAGGTTTTTATTTTTTCCCCCGGGGGGGACGTTTTCCCCGGGGGGTATTTAGAAAAAAAAAAAAAAAAAAAAAAGGTTTTTCAAAAGGGAAAAAAAACCCTCGGGAAAGGGGGGAAATAACCCTTTAAGGGGGGGCTGGGGGACTTTTTTTAAATCTAAACCTTTCAAAAAAAAGAAAAAGGGGGAAGGGCCTTTTTTCCTCCCAAAAATGGGGAAGGGGAACTTTTTCTCCCCCCAACTGGGGGTTCCCCCTTTTAAAAAGGGGTCACTACCCACAAAAAAAGAAAGTTTTAAGTTTTGGGTTTTGGGTTTTTTGGGGAAAAACTCGCCGGGGGGGGCCCCTTCTGGGGGGGGAAGGTTCGGGACGGGGGGGGCCTTTTTCACCTTCTTTTAGGGCAAAAAAAAAAAATTTAAACCCTTGCTGGGGAAAAAACAAAACAAAGGGGGGACAAAAAATTTGGGTTTTTTTTACCCCCCTTCTCAAAATTTTTGGATTTTGGGATCCTCTGAAAAAAAACCAAAATCCCCAAAGGATTTAAAAAACCACCCCTGGGGAATTTTTTTAAAAACCCTTTTGGGGGGGGGGGAGGGGAAACTGTTTTTTCGGGCCTTTAAGCGGTCTAAATTTTAATTTTTTTTTCCCCCCCCATTTTTTTCCTGGGGGCCAGGGTTAAAAAAACCCCCAATTTTTGGGGGGCTTTTCAAGCTCCCAAGAAAACTTCTCTACCCAGGATCTTTTTAGAGACCCAAGGGGCGGGGGGGCCCCAAAAAAACCCGGGGGAAAGAAAAATATCTCTTTACCCCCCACAAATTTTTACAAATTTTACAAAGATATTTTTGGACCCGAAAAAAATTTTAAAATGGGAAAACCCAAAAGCTCCCGGGGGGTTTTTTTTGGGGGGGAGGGGGGGGGCAAAAATTTAAAAAACCAGGGGTTTAAAAATTTTGGCGATCCCAAAAAACCTTTTCCCCCACCCAAAAAGGGGTGGGGGATTTAAATTTTTCAAAAATAAATTTAAGGGTTAAAAGGGGGAAAAATATTTTTCCCAAAGGGGTTTAATTTAAAAAACTAAAAAAAAATTAATTTTGGGTTCTAATATTGAAAAATTTTTTTATTTTTTCCAAATTTAACGGGCCTTTTGGCATTTTTATTATTTTTTTATTAAAAAAAACCCCCATAAAAATGGCCTTCTCTTTTTTAACCCCTGGAGCGGGGGGGAAATGGGGAAAAAACCCCCAGCACGGGGGACTGGGGAAAAAACCTTTTTGGTTTGGGGCCTTTTGGAATTTTTTAAAAAAAAGGGGATTTTCTTTTAAAAAAAATTTAAAAGGGGGGGAAAAGGGGTTTAAAAAAAAAAAAAAAAATTTAACACCCTACTTTTTAACCCTTTTAAAAGGGGACTCAAAAAAAAAAGGGAAAAAAAGGTATTTTTAAAGCTCGGGGGAAAAATTTTTAAAAAAAGGGGGGATTTTTCTTTTAAAAAAAAAATTAAAGGGGGAAAAAAATTTTTAAAAAAAAAAAAAAAAAAATTAAAAAAACTTTTCCTTTAACTTTTTAAACCCTTTTAAAGGGGGGACTAAAAAAATTAAGGGGGGAAAAAATTTTTTAATTTAAAAGCTGTTTTTTTTTTTTTTTTTAAAAAAAAAAAATCCCCTGGGGGGGAAAAAAACCTTTTTTAAACTTTCAGGGGGGCCGGTTTAAAAAAGGGGCCCCAAAAAAAAAAAACCCCATCAAATATAAAAAAAAAAGGGCAAAGCCCAAAGGGGGGGGGGGACGGGAACCCCCCGTATAAAACCGCCCCCCAAAAAAAAAAATTTACTGGGGGTTAAAAGGTTTCCCCAAAAATTTTTGGGAAAAAAAAAAAATATTTTTTTTTTAAAAAGGGGGGTGGGGCCTTTCGTTTAAAAAAAGCGTTTTTTTTACAAAAAAATTTTAAACCCGGCCAAACGGGTTAAGAGGGCCCTTTTTTAAAAGTAAAACCCAAAAAATTTCCCTTTTTCCATGGGGGGAAATAGCAGGAAAAAAGTTATAAAAACTTGGGGTTTTTCCCCCACTACTTTTTAAAACGTAAAAAAGGGGGAAAAAAGGTTTTAAAAAAAAACCCGTTCGGGGGGTTTCCGCCCGGGTTCTGTCCCCCCATTTTCCACAGAAAAAAAACCCTTTTAAAGGCCCTTCCAAAAAAACAAGGGGGAAATTTTGAAGTTTTTTTTTTGAAAAAAAAATTTCGGGGTTGGGGGATTTTCCCACCCAAAAAAAATTTTTCTTTAAAAAAAAAAATTTTTAAATTGGGGAAGGGGTTTAAATTTAAAAAAATTTGGGCAAAAAAGGCTTTTTCCCCGGTTTTTCTTTTTTCCCCCTTTCCGGAAATTTCGGGTTGGGGGGTTTGGTATTGGGGGAGAAAGAGTTTTCAAAAGGAAAAATTATTTTGGGGTTGTTTTTTTTTTTTAAAAAATTCCCAAAACTTTTTTTTTAAAATTTGGAAAGGGTTTTCCTTGATAAATTTGGTTTTAAAGGGGGGCCAACCCCCCCAAAACAAACCCCAAACAGCAAAAAAAAGTTTTTTTTTTTTAAAAAAAAAAATAAAAAAAAAACTAAAAAAAAAAATTTTATTCTTGGGGGGGAAAAAAACTAAAATTTCGAATATCAAAAAAAAAAAATTTTAAAAATTTGGGGAGAAAAAAGAAAAAAAAAAAACCCGGGAGGGGCTTTTTGGGCCAGTTTCCTTTTCCGGGGAAAAAAAAACTCCCATTCTTTTGGGTTTGGGTTTTTAATATCAAAAAAAATTAGTTTTTTTTTTGGAGGTTTTTTAAATATAGGGTATAAAAAAAAGGGGATGCATAGGGGGGAAATTCTAATTTTTGAAAAAAAAAAAAAGGGGAAAAAAAATTTTTTCCGCTTTTTTTTTTTTTTAAAAAGGCCACCCAATTTTTCCAATTATTTTTTTTAAAAAAAAAACCTGAAAAAATTAAAAAATTTTTTGGGGGACAAAAAAAAAGGATTTTTTTAAAAAAAAAAAAATTGGGCTTTTCGTTTTTTTCTAGGGGAATTTTTCAAAAAAAAAATTTTAAGGCCAAGGGCGAAAATTTAGAAAATTTATTTTTTTTTGCAAAAAGGAAGGATAATAAAAAAAATTTATTTAAAAAAAATTTTTTTGGGGGCCCTTTAAAAAAAAAAGTTTAAATTTGGGAAACCCCCTAAATTAAGGGGATTTCTTTTCGGAAGGTGTAAAAAAATATTGTTTTTTCCCTTTTTGAGCTTTAAATATTTTTTGGGGAAAAAGGGCGGCTTAAGGGGGGCCCAGATTCCCCTTTTCCCAAAAAAAAAACCTTTATTTTTTTTTTTTTTCCATTTTAAAAAAGGAAAATTTAAAGGGCGCTTTTAAAGCTTTAAAACAAAAAAATTAAAAGACCCACGGGGGTTTTTTTAATGTTGGGGAGGGGAAAAATTTGGGGGGAAAAAAAATTTTTCCAATTATGTTTTTTTTTTATTTTTTTGTTTTTTTTACTTTTCTAAAAAATTTGTTTCCAAAAATTTAATTTAATTGGGGGTTTGAAAAAAACGGGAAAAAGGAAATTTTGGGAAAAAAATTTAAAAGGGGGAAAACTTTTTTTCCGGCGTAAAAAAGGGGGAAATTTTTTAATTTTTAAAAAAAAAAACCTTTTTCCCAAAAAATACAAGGGGGGATAAAAAATTAAAGTGAATTTTCTTTTTGTTTTTTTTGATGTTTAGTTTTAAAATTTAAAGGGCCGGGGAAAATTTCGTAAATTGGCAGTTTTTTGGCAAAGTTAAAAAAATTTTAACCCCGGTAAAAGTGGGGGTGGGTTTTTTCCCAACTTTTCCAGTTGTTTTAGGTTGGGGGGTTTTTTTAAAAAATTTATCGTCAGGGGTTTTACACCCCCCCAAAAGGGGCTGGGGGGGAAAAAAAGGGGGCGTCGAAAAAAAATTAAAAAACCCCCACTTTTTCAAGAAAGTGGGGGGGTTTGGGTAAAAAAAAATGTTAGGGGCAACCCAAAGGGGGGAAAAAGCTACGCCCCCCCCCCCCCCCCCCGGGGAAAAATTTTAATTTCTTTTAAAAAAAGGTATTTTTAAAAAATTTTTTTTTAAAAAAAAAAAAAACTTTAGATTTTTTTTTTTAATAAAAAAGGGGGAAGCTCCTTTTTAAAAAAAAAAAAAAGGGGATTAAATGAGATTTTTTTAAAATTTTTAAGAATAAAAAAAAAAGGTTTTTCCTTTAAATTTATTTTAACCCCCCAAAAAAAAAGGGTTAATCTTTTTCACAACCCCACGAAAAAAGGATTTTTTAAAAAATTTTTAAAAAAAAAACCCCCAAGGGGGGGCTTTTTTCCCGTTTAAAAATTGGGGGGAAATTGGGTTTGCCCCCCCTTCTCGGGGTTAGCCCCAAAAGGGGGGAAGGGGGTTTAAAAAGGGCCAAAGGAAAATTTAAATTTTGGATAGCCCAAATGGAAAATTTCCAAAAGCACCTTTTTCCCCCAACTTTTTGGGAAAAGGCGGGGTTTTTTTTGTCGGGGTTTTAAAAACTAAAAAAAAAAGCGTTAAATTTAAAAAAAATTTTGCGTTTTTTCTAGGGGGGAAAAAAAAAATTTAACAAAAAAATGAAAAAAAAAAAATTTTATGATGGGGGTTTGGGGAAATTTTGCTTTTCTGAAAAATTTTGGGTTTTTAAGGGCCCGGGGTTTGTATTTGGGCGGGGTTAGGGCCCACAAACCCGGGCCCTTGCGGGGAAAATTGACTTAGCCGGGAAAAACCGGGGAGTGGGGGCCCCCAAGGGAAAAAAAATTTTTTAGGGGGGGAAAAATCGAAGGGAAAGCGGGGGGGAAATATGAAAAAAAAAACTTTTTTGGGCCCCCTTCCCCCCCCAAACGGGGAAATTTAATTCGTGGGGGCCCCATTTTTGGGGTTGCAAAAAAGCCGTTTTTTGGGGTTTGGGGGCATTTTAATTTTTGGGCCGAGGGGGCCCAGACCCAAAAACCCGGGGGGCCCCAAACCATAAGGGAAAAAAGGGCGAAGGGGGTTTTTAACCCGGGGGCGGGGGTTTCCCCCAACCCCTTTAATTGGGAGGGGAAATAAAAATTTTGGAAAGGGGGAAAAATTGGTTTTAACCAAACCTTGGGGCCCCATTTTTCTTTTGGGGGTTTAATTGGGCTAAAAAAAAAATCGGGGAAAAAATAAATTTGGGGGCTGTTTCGGGGAAATTTTTAAAACGGGGGGCCTAGGGAAAAGATTTTTAAAAACTCCGGGAAAAAGGAAATTGGGGTTTTAAAAATAAACCCCCTAAATTTTTAAAAAATTGGGAAAGGATTAAAATAGGGCTGTTTTGGGGGGTGGTGAGCAGTAAAAAAGGTAAAAAAACCAATTTTGGGTATAAAAAAAAAAAGGTTTTACATTAAAAAAAAAAAAAACCCGTTTTGGGGGGGTTTGGCCCCCCCTTTGGAAAAAAAAAAACCGGAAAAAAACCCCGGGGTTTTTTTAAGGGGCTAGAAAAAAAAAAAAACTTTTAAAAGGGGTTTTTCGGGGAAGTAGGGGGAATTAGCTTATTTTTTTGTTTTTTTAAAAATTCCCCCCTTTTAAAAAATTTCTCTAAAATTTTAAAAAAGGCATGCGGGGATTTTTTTAATTAAAAAAAAAAAAGGATTCCCGGGTTGGGTAAAAAAAACTAAGAAAAAAAACCTTTTCCCTTTTCCCCTTCCAAAGGGGGGGGAAATTACGGGGGAAAAAAAAAGTTTGGTTTGGGAATTTAAAGTTTAGATTTTTAAAAAACCCCCAACTTTTTGAAAAAAACACAAAAAAAAAATATATAATTTTTCTTTTTCGAAAAAAATTTTTTTGAAAAGGGGTTTGTAAAATTTAAAAAAGGGGGGAAAAAAAAAAAAAAACCCCGTATGGGCTTTAACCCCAAAAATTTTTTAAAAGGGGGGGGGGGACTTCGATTGGTGGGTTTTGAATTTTGGAATTTTTTTTTAAAAAAAAATTTAAAAACAATGGGGGAAAATTTTAAAAAAAAAAATGGGCACTTCACAAAAAAAAAACATTTCAAAAAAAAGGGTTTTCAAAAAAAAAAAAAACGGGGTTAAAAAAAAACTAAAAAAAAAAGGTAAATTTTGGGAAAAAAAAAAATTTAAAACCTTTACCTTTCATTTTTTTTAAATTTTAAAAAATTACCCCATAATTTTAAAAATTTTAATTAAAAAAAAAAAACAAAAAAAAAAACGGGCTTTTTGGAAAAAAAACGGATAGTTAAAAATTAAAAAAAAAAAGAGTGTTAAGTTTTAAGGGGGTTGAAATTTGAAATAATTTCCCCCCCATTTTTTTACTTTCTGGGTTTTCGGGAAAAGCATAAAAGGAAACAAAAAAAAACCTTTTCCAAAATAAAAAATTGGGGGTTAAAAACGGTTTCAATGGAAAAAAAAATTTGCCCCCAAAATGTTATTAAATTCTTTCGGGCCCGGGCCGGGGGGGCCCCCCCGGGGGGGAAAAAAAAAAAAATGCCAAGGGGGTTAGGGGGGGGGGTTTTGGGTCTGAGGGGGGGGGCGGGGGGGGGGCCCAGTTAAAAAAAAAGCGGGGCGGGGCCACCGGGAGGGGGTTTTATCGATTTTTGGGCCCCCCTTTTTTTCCTGGGGGGGGGGCCTAAAAATGGGGGTTTTGGGGACCCCATTTTTGGCCCTTTTTAAAGATTTTTTAAAAAGGGGGGGGGCCCCAATTTGCGGGGGGGGCCCCGGGCCGGGGGCTCCTTTTTTCCCGGGAATTTGGGGCCTTTGATCTCTACGGGTTTTGGGGGTTGGTCCCCCCAAGGGGGGGGGGTCTGCTTTTTTCCAAAAGGGGCCCTTTCCCGGGGCCTCGGTGGGTCGGAAAAGGGGGGGGCCCCCCACGGGGGGGGGATCGGCCCCAAAAAGTTTCGTTTTTGGGGGGGTTTCCGGGGGTTTGGGCCCTTTCCCAAATTTCCGGCCGGGGGGTTCTCCCCGGGGGGGGGGCCTTTCCCGGCTTGCCCGGCGGGGGAAGGGCAGGCGGTCAGTCTCCTCTCGACCCAGGGTTGAAAAACGGGGAGAGATGTCCCGGCTTTTAAGGGTCGGGTGTAGCGGGTCGGAACGCCCAAAGTCGGGGGGGGGAAGGGGGCCCTCGGTCCCTACAAATTTCCAGGAATCTGTGTAAAAAAATAAATTGCATTAAAATTGAAGGTTTTTAATTTTGGGCCTGGGGCAAGTTTATGGGTCACTTGGATTAGGTTAAAAGTAAAAAAAAAACTATAATTTTTTCCATTAAAGGGGGGGCCCATACATTTTAAAATTCTAATTTTTTTTTTTCATAAAAAGTTAAAATTAAAAACTTAAAAAAATGGGCCCGTAAATTTTTATTTAAAGAAATACCCCAATTTTTTATTTATTAAAAAAAATCATTTTAAAAGCTTCCCCCTTAAAATTTGGGCCCCTTTAGGGCTTTGCAAAAAACCTTTTAAAACAGTTTATTTTCAAAACTTTCTTTCTCTAAATTGGCGGGGCAAGAAAACTAAAAAAAAAGTTATCAGTAAATCTTATGAAAAATTTTGGGCTTTCACAGTATTACTTCTAGTTGAACCTCAAAAATGCCCAATTTTTTTTTAAATTTCAGTTTTTTTACCCAAAAATTTTTTTTAAAAAAAGAAAAAAAATCACTTTTTTATTCTCAGCCGTCCCCAAATTAAAAATTTTCAACTTTTTTTTGTTTTTTTATTAGTTTAAACTAAAAGATTAATTTTTTATGAACCTTTCAAATCAAAATTTTGATTTCTGATCACTGTGGGAGAAGCTAGATTCCCCGCCGATTGATACTTTTACGCGGGGGGCCAAGGGAAACGGTTTACTCCCCGCGGCCTTTTGAAAAAATTTAAAACAAAAATTCTGATTTTTGTATTTTAATGATAATGTTAAAACATACTAAATTTTTTAAAACGATTATGTTTTCCCTTTCCCCTTTTAAAACGCTCCAAAAAACGATCGAAATTCAGGGGGGTTTACATATATCGCCCTTTAAGAATGATTTTTCTGCAATTTACTACTTTTCGGGAATAAATTTCTTCATCACAGAAAGAATGGATGGATAAAAGGGTTTTTACTATTTTTTAAACCAAATTTTGTTTTTCACCCTTGTTTTGTTTTACCTTACTTTTTTACTATCCTATATCTTCTGGATTGTGAAAAAATTTACATTTAAAAAAACAAGTTGCAATTATGATTGACCTAATTTATATATTTAAACTGTAATTAGCACCAGTCAATCCATGCTACAGAAAGAAAAAAAATTTTAAATTATTTAAATATTACAAAAAAAAATAAGCACATTTTTAGTTATAAGGTTATGGGATACCACAAAAACGAAAGTTAAAAAATTTGGTACCCAGGTGATCTCTCAAAAATGGGTTTTCCCGCGTTTCCTATCGCCTAAAAAATAAATAAAACAAAAGTCATTTCCCAAACCCTTTTTTTAAAAATTTTTCCTTTTTTCCCTTTTGTCAAGGGCCCCAAAAAAAAAATTATTTTTGTATGATTAGGCCCAAATTTGTTTTATTAAAAATAGGTGTTTTTTTAATTAACCCTTAGTAAATTTTTAAAAAAACATTGAAAAAAAATATTTTTTTGATTTAAAAACATTTTTAAAATTAAAAGGAAAAAAAAAACTATATTAAAATACCGGCATGAAGTGGGGTAAAGAAACCCCCCAAACTGAAAAGGCCCCGTTTAACTAAATTTTTTTTTCAAAAAAAAAAAAAAAAAGAAAAAACCCCGCGAGAAAAACCCACTTTTTTCCCCCAAACAAAAAAAAAATTTGTCCTCACAACTAACAAAACTAAAAACCGTTTTTAAAAAATAATTTCAATAAATTTCAAAACACTGTATAAAAGCATTTAGAATTTTTTAAAACATATTTCAAAAAAAATTAAATTTACAAATAACCATAATTTTCAACTCCCCCAAAAAAAATTACCATTTTTTACAAAACTCCAAAAAATTAAAAATTAACTTTTAAACATTACTTTTTTTTTTTGCAAAAAAAATTTTTAACAAAATCAATAAAGGTTGGGGGTTTCCCCTTTTTTTTCCCGTTTTTTCAGGTTTTTTTTTTTAGTTTAAAACTGATTTTAAATTTCCTTTTTTAGTTCTTTTTTAGAAGAAAAGTTTCCTTTTTTTTGCCCAATTTTTTTTCCTTAACTTTTTTTTTTCAGTTTGGCTGAACTTTTGAAGGGTTTGGGCCTTTTTTAAGCAGGGAAAAATTTTTTTTTTTTAATTCTTTGGTTTCTTTTTTACTAGTTTTCTTTTCATCAGAAGAAAGTCCCCGCATTAGTTCCCCCTTTTTTTTCCCAAATTCTTTGGGCGGGGTACCATTTTGTACTGGTAGTAGTTTGGGTTTGTTTTGCCCCGTGGGGGTTTTTTTTTGGGGGGTTTTCATTTAGATTTTTTTTGGTTTTTTTTTTTTTTATGTTTTAAACTCTTTGTCCCTTTGGCTGGGTTCAAAAGGGGCCCGTTTTTTTTTTTTTTTTTTTTAGTCAACTTTTGAAATTTTTTTCCAACTTTAAAATTAAAAAAGTTTTTTGTTCCTTTTTTTTTTTTTTTAGGGGTCTGTTTCTTTGACTTTTCTTTCCTCCCCTTATAAAATTAAAAAATTTTCATGTTTTTTTTAACAAAAATTTTCCCGTCAACACTTCTCCCAAGATAATCCTTTTTTTTTGGGGAAAACAAGAAAAACACGGGAGGGTTTCTTTTTAGAGACAGTTTTTTTAAATTTTAATTTTTACAGTTTGAAAAGCACCCGAAGGGTTGGGAATTCAAACCACTGGAATTTGATGGGGAAATAATTTTTCAAAGGGGTGAAACTTTGGCCCCTTTCCCCTTTTGGGCCCCCTGGAAACATTTTCCCCAAAAAAGGCAAAAAAAAACAAGTTTTTTCTTAATTTTGTTGGGTACTTTTTATTTTTTCCACAACTTTTTTGTCCCCCCCTTTCAATGCCTTCATTTTTTTCCCCTTGTTTGGGCTTTAAAAAATTTTCATTTTGGGAAAACCCAAAACCCACCTTTTAAATCCTATACTCCCCAATAGAATCTCTTAGAAAGGTCCTTTTATGTTGTAGTTTTTTTTTAACAATTTAAAAAAATTTTTGTGCAAAAAATCCTCCCTTTTCTTGCTTAGGGGCAAGAAGGAAAAATATAAAAAAATGGTTTAATGGCCCAAAAACAATTTGGTTTTTAAAACACCTTTCGCAAATCTTATGCCCCACCAAAACCCCCTGTAAAATTGCAAAAAAAAAAAAATTGTGGGCAAACGTAAATTTTTCCCCCAATTAAAATTTTGTCACAAATTTTTTCAGCTAAAGCTGCCCGGGGAAAAACCCGGGAGTTTTTTTTTAGATATTAAAGGATTTTCTGGGGAAATAAAAAATTCCAGGTAATATCGAAAGGGGGGTTTTCAAAAATTTTTTTTTCACAATTATGGGGCATGGTACAAAGTTTTCGCCCCTCTAATTTTCTAGTAAAATTGGGGCACTTTTAGACGGGGTTTTTTGTCTCTTAAAAAACCCGTTTTTTCCCCTTAAACCCCTCATAACAAAATTTCGGAAAAACTAAACAACACGAAACTAGATTTTTTCCCCAAAGGGGGATTCCTTTTTGGTTTCAAATGTCACAAATGCCCCCTTTTAATAAGGATGCACTGTCAACTGGTTTTTTGGGGCAGAGAATGGAAAAAAAAAGATTTTTTTTGTTTACTATTCTTTTTTTCCCCCATCTTTTAAATTTTTCTAAAACAGGAAAACAATTTTCCCCCATGGTTTTTTTTTTTTCTCGTGGGGTTTCAAACCCCTGTTCAATGAAAAAGAGGACGCTTTAAAACTTTCCAAAAAAAGTTTTTTTTTTTTAAAATTTTTTTCTACTTTTTTCCCTATTGCAATTTTAAAAAAGGGAGCGGTTTTCGATGGGATAGACAGTTTAAAATTTGAGAGCCTTTTTGTCGTTGGGTAAGGTTTTTTTTGCCAACTCAAATTTTTAAACAGGGGGCTAAATTTAGAAGGGCCAAAAGGGTTTTTCCCGCTATAAAAAGAAAACACCATTTTCTTGGGAGTTTGAAAACGGTCCGGCCCCGAGGTTCAAAGTTTAGGGGCGGTTTTCGGAGCTGCCAACTTTTTTTGAAAAGGGAAAAAGGATCAATCCATTTTTTCGGAATTTTTTTTCGTCGTTTTTTCCCAAAATTTTCTACTTCCCCGGTAATAAAAAATTGTTCTGCCCTTAAAACCTTTTAGGAAAGATGTTTTGCTTTGGTTTTTTTTCAAATATTTTTTATATGGGATAGAAAACCTCTATTTTTTTCCCTAGAGGATGTTCCCTTTTTTGGGGATATTTATGCAATAAGCTGTTTTTCCCGGGGAGTTTTTCCCCTTTTTTTTGAAAAACCCCCGTCCCCGAAAAATCAATCGGGCAATTTCCCCCCCTTTCTTCTCCCAAAACCAAATTTCCCCACCCAATTTCCCCCAAAAATTTTTAACTCCTTTATCCCCAATTTTCCCTTTGAGTGCTACAAAACATCATCTCTGGTTTTACAATGGTTTTCTTCCAAAAAGCCCCATTGGGGGCCCGGGCCCCCTTTAAAAAAGAAATGGAAAAAAAAAAATAAAAAAACCTTGTAATGGGCAAAAAAAAAATTAAAAAAATTGTTTAATTTACCTTGGGAAAAAGATTGAAATCATAACAATGTGGGGTAAGTTTTTTTCGCATAGGGCCCAAAAAAAGGGCATTTTGGAAAAATTTTTAACGTATTTCTAAAAATAAACATTTTTTCTTTAAATTAAGGAATACTAATGGGGTCCCCTTTTAAAATTAAAAAACTCGGCAAGAAGAATTAAAAACTTTTTTCCCCCAAATTCAAGTTCTAATTCCCCCAACCCTTTTAAAACAAAAGTTTAAAATTTTTTTTTTTTTTTTTTTTTTTTTTCCAAGTTTTTTATTTTAAAAAAAAAAAACCGACCCCGCCCCTGAATAAAAATGGGTTTTTATAATATTCTAAAAGGGGAATTAGGCAGCTTGGAAAAATCCCCGCATTAATTTCCGTGGGCCAAACGGGGTGTCGTGTGGGGGAACAAAAAAAGCCCCAAAAAACCCCCATAAAATCCTTATATTTTTAAAAAAAAAATATTTAATTAAATATATTTAAAAAAACACATTATATTTTTTTAAATTTTTTAAATTTTTTTTTAAAATTCCTAATTAAACCTGAAAAAAAAAAAAATTAAAAACCCCAAAAGTACAAAAAAAAAAAAAAAAAATCAAACCCCCGCGTTAAAAGTTTTTCCCCCTAAAATAGATCGCGGGAAAACGGCATAATATTATCCTTATATCATGCATTGCCAAAAAATTGGGAAAAACCTTAGATTTCCCTTTTTAATTAAATAATTAAATTAAAATATTTCATTTCATCCTTTTACTTTGGGTCTTGAATAAAAAAAAATTCACTCTTTTCCCATTTTTTTCAAAAATATAAAAAACTGCGTTTGGGCCCCCGGGGGTACCATTTTTTCCAAATTCTAAACAACAAGAACAAAAAGGTAAAAAAGTTAGTGAAAAAAGAAGCAGGTACGTTACAAATATAAGGGCAACAAGTGAGTAAATGTTGGGTTTTGGGTGATAGGGCCTAAACACCCCCCCCTTCAAAAAAAGTCCCCCATAGGGGGGTTGAACTTTTGGGAACTGTTTCTGTTGACACCGGGGCCTCCATCAAAAAATTCCCCAGCTTGGGCCCAGATATGTCCCCTTGGTTTTTGGGGGGCGTTTTTTTTTTTTTTTTTTTTTTTTTTTTCCCCTAAAAAAAAAATCCCCCCCCAAAAATTTTTTTTTTTTCCTTTTTTTTTTTTTTCCCAAAAAAAAAATCTAAAATTTTTTCCCCAATTTTTTTTTTTTTTTAAAATTTTCCCGGGAAAATGGGTTTAAATTTTTAAAAAAAGTCCCGGAAAAATTTCCCCAAAAAAAAATTTGGGAAAAATCCTTTTTATGGGCCCTTTAAAATTTTATTTCTGGGGGGGCCCTAAAAAAGTTAGTTTTAGTATAAATTATAACAAAAAAATTTTTAACTAAAATGAAGGGGGAGTTATTCTTAAAAAAGATTTTTATAGGTTTTAAAAATTAAAAAACATTTTAGGAAAACAAAACTTTTAAATAACGTTAAAACCCGGGGTTTTTTTTTTTTTTTTTCCTGACTTTAAGCTTTTTTCCCCTCTTTCCCAATTTTTTTTCTTTCAAAAGGGGTTGGCTTTTTTTTTTTCTTTTTTTTTTTTTTAGTTTCAAATAAATTCCAAACCCTTCCCTCCCTTCCAAAGTCGTTTTTCTCTCTCAAGTCTGTAAAAAAACACTTAAAAAGAGTTACTAAAACTGTTTTTAAAAAAAATAACCCAAAAACCCCCTAAAAAATATGTAAAAATAAACCCAGATAAAAAATTTAAAATAAGTGAAATTTTTAAAAATAAGCCCGATTTTTATCAGAGTTAATTTTTTGAAATTTTCATTTGTTTTTAGTTGTTTAAATTTATTATTTTAAAAGTTTAAATAAAAAAAGTTATAAATTTTTTTTATTCTGAAATTTAATTCAGGGGAAAAAAAATTTATTTTTAAAAAAAAAGATTAAGCTAGAATCCCCAAACATGTAATTTTTATGGGCTACAAGGTTTTATACTTTTAACTTTTTTTCCCCTCTCCTTTTTTTAAGTCCCCATGGGTTCTTTTAAAGGTTTTTTTTTTTTTTTTTTTTTCCCTTTTAATTTCTCTTTTTTTTTGGCCCCTGTCATCTGAAAAAAAACTTTCCCTCCGGGGCGAAATCACGGCCCCCGGGGGCCTCTCGGTAATTTTTTTATCCTAGAAAAAAATTACCCTTTAAAAAATA
>JAFNEN010006684.1:0-10692 GCA_019343175.1 Oedothorax gibbosus
GGGGGCTGCTTAAATTTTAACGTTTTCTTTAAATTTTTTTCGTCTAGGTGTTGATGTTTCATTGGGGCCCTACTTTCGTTTCCTACACTGTTTGGTTTTTCCGAAAAAGTTTTTTCTGTTTGTAGCTAATTTTCTAGTTTTTTTTTAAAACCCGTTTTAATTTAAAATTTTTTCGACCTCTAGTTTGTTTTCGGTTTTTGTTCTCGTGTTTTTCTATCTTCTACTGTTTTTAGTTTTAAATTTTGTACAAAACTCTGGGCATTTTAAACGTTTTATTTTTCTCTATAAGTTCCTTTTTGCGATTATTTTTGCGCTTTCCGGCACCAATTCGCCAATTCTTGGGAAACCTTTTAGAGGTCTTCCTTTTTCGAATGCTTATACATTTTCGTAATAATAAAGATTGATCCTACTGTAGTTTTTTTTTTTCGTTCGTTAAATTTTACCAGTGCGTGCGATGTGTTGGTACGATGCTATTTTGTTGTTGCTCGAAGTGAAGCTCCGCTGTCGTTGTGGATTTAGGCGGGGGTTTTTGGCCTCCTTTTCGTATTGATGGGGTTTGACCGCAGCGCTGCGTCGTAGATACAGGCGGGGTGTTGGCCCCCTTTTTCTCTTTAGTTGATGGGGGTGATGTAGAGGTCGACTTCGTTGACGGCTGAAGGGGAAAACTCACTGGCGTGGATGTTGCAGCTCTATAGTTTCTGTTTGCTGTCGAAAAAGTTCGTAGATTTTTTTCAAAAAATTTCGAAAAATGGGTTTTTTTCTTTCTTTCGTAAAAAGGTTTGGGTTTGACCTCGTGAGACTAAAAGTTCGTGTTTTGTGGAACCCGTTCTATAGGTTTAGCTTTTGCCCTCCGGGAACATTTTGGGTTTTGAAAAATTAAGAAATTTTTTTTAAATATGGATGTTTTCGCGATGACGAGAGGCAGTTGTCGAGCCCCCATGTTTAGGAGGGGTAGGGGCAGTTAAAAGAAAGCAACTAAATTTTGTTAAAGATCAATTTAAATTTTTTTAAAGCTGACAAAAAAATTACATCCTCGTTACCCCCCCCCGCCCTAATGACAAAAAAGGCGGTTGGGGCAGAGTTACCATAGGTAGGCCTAGGGGCGCTGGTGTACAATGTGTATATGACACTCGGCCTTTTTGCGTTTGTCGTCTCGAAAAATTGCTATAAAATAAATAAAAACGCAGCTAAAAAAAACATGCAACATAATAAAAAATTTTTAAAATTTGACAACTTATACAAAAATACATTAAGAAAATTACTTCTAAAAATAATTATAAAAATTGACATAAACAATGAGACTCTGTAAACTTTCTTCTAAAAATTTATAAAGAAAACCCCCCCTTAAACTTGAACCTTTAAAAACTTTAAGACAAGAAGGAAAAAAAAAAAAAAGTCCGTGCGAATATTTTTCTTGCACAATAGGAAAAATAAAAAATTTCTGGTCTGCAGAAAGTTCGTAAAAAAAAAATGTCAAGTTAAATACATCGAAAATATGACTGTTGTTGGAAAACTGTCTTCTTAGCGTCTCGAATGCAACTCTGTTGGTCATCGAGGGACGGTCCTTCATTTCGCGCAAGTAATCGTTCTTGGTTTGTTTAAAAGGGGAAAACTTGGTTCTGCTTTTTTGAAATCGTCGATCGGAGTCGAGGAGAAAAGGCGGGGTTTTCTTCTTTCTGTTTTTTTGATCGCGGTCTGGGATTTTGGGAAAAAATTTTTCCCAAATGCCGGGGTGGTTTGGGTAAAATAGATTGGGTTTTTGAGGGGATGACGGTTTTGGGTTTTTCCTTTGGGGTTTTTGTGGTAAGTGTAGGTGTTAAGAGAGGTTATAGCATTGGGGGGAATGATTAGATTTGCATTTTTTTTTTCACACAGGGGCAGCATTCACTAAACTTTTTTCTGTTTTTTGGGACAAGTCAATTGTATTTTTGCTAGTTTTGCCGTTGCTTTTTTCCCAAAGGCGTCTTTTAGGTGATTGTTCCTTCGTAACTGAGTCGGGGGGTAAAAAGAGGGATTTTAAAAAAAAAAAAAACTTATTGGGGCCAGAATCATGAATTTTTTAATTTTTTTATCGTGGAGATAATATAATCATGTTTGTAATTTATTAAAATTGATCTTTTTTGGTATGTTGTGGTATTTTGTGATAGGACACGTTGGCGAATTCTTGGGTTTTTCATGTTGGGTTTAATTTTATTTTTTTTGGTTTTTTGTGTTTTTGGGAAGGTAGGCTTTTGTATGATTTGGATGATTTTTTTTGGGCGATTGTTGAATTGTTGTCGTAATTATTGTACTTTTGGTCGATTACTTATTGATTCTGTCCTTTGGTTTGAAAGTGTTGGCGGGAATGGGTTTCATTTTAAAAGGGGTTTGTTTTGAAATTAAGTATACATCACATTTTTTCGCTAATTCGGTTTGGTTTTAAACCGTTTTTTACCCTTCTTTTTGGATCATGGTTTGGGGTTTTGCGGGCAAACGTTTCTGAAAAGCTTGCGTTTCCATTAAATTTACCAGGTTTTTAAAGTTGTAGCACCTCGTAGCTTAATGTAATACCGAAACTTGTATTAAACGCGAACTGAATTGTAGGTGCGTTTCATTCGGCATCCGTTGGGTTTTACAAATTTTAGTAAAATTTTTACGCCCATGGTTTAAATTCGGTAAGAGGTCGCTTTTTTCTTGTTCGTAAATTTTTTGTTCGTTTTCCGGTATGTATAGTAGTTGTATTTTGGGTTTTTCACCAAGGATTTAACAAAATTTCCGATTGCATTTATTTGGGACTTCCTTTTTTATGAAAGCTCTTTCCAAAAGAATTAAAAAAAAAAGATTGAATTTTTTTCCCGGTTTTTGATGGGACAGGATGCTTAAAAGTTTTAACGCTTTTTTTTATTATGTTTCGATGCAGGGTTTTATGTTTCATTTGGGCCCCACTTTCGTTTCCACCGTGTTTGGTTTTTTCCCTCAAAGATTTTTTGATTGTGCTTAAATTTTAGTTCTTTTTTTAACCCGTATTAATTTAATTCTTTCGACCCCTAGTTTGTTTTTGGTTTTTTTCGTGTTTTTCTATCTTCTACTGTTGAGTTTTAAATTTTGTACGAACTCTGGTCATTTAAACGTTTTTTTTTCTCTATAAGTTTTCCCTTTTTTGCATTATTGTTGCCTTTCCCCGGCCCCTTCGCCCAAATTTTTTTAGCAAACCTTTAGAGGTCTTCCTTTTTTGAATGCTTTTACATCTTGTAATAAAAAAATTGATCCACTTAGTTTTTTGTTTTTTTCGTTGAAAATTTTCCATTGCGTGCATGTGTTTGGTACGATGCTATGTTTGTTGTTGCTCGAATTTAAAACTCCGCTGTCGTTTGGATTTGGCGGGTTTGGCCTCCTTTTTTGTAGTTGATGTGGTTGTACCGCCATCCGCTGTCGTCGTAGATACCGTGGTGTTGGCCCCTTTTTTTTCGTAGTTGATGTGGGTTGATGTAGAGTCGACTTTTTGCTTTTCGGCTGAAAAAAACTCACTGGCGTGGGATGTTTCAGCTCTTAGTATTTTTTTGTTTGCTGTCTTTAAATTTTGTAGATATTTTGTTCAAAAAAATTTGTAAATAGGTTTTATTTTGTTCGTAAGAGGATAGGTTTGACCTCGTGGATGAATTTTTTAGATTTGTGTGAACCCGGTTTTGTAATAGGATTTAGCTTTTCCCCGGGGAACACTTTTGGGTTTTTAAAAATTAAGAAAAATTTTTTTTTTAATATGATGTTTTCCGGGACGAGAGGCAGTGTCGGCCCCCTGTTTAGGAGGGGTAGGGGGAGTTAAAAAAAAAGAAACTCAATTTTTTAAGATAATTTTAAAATTAGTAAAGCTGCAAAAAATTCATCCCCTCGTTCCCTCAAACCCCCTCCTAATGGACAAAAATAGCGGTTGGGGGAGAGTTACCATAGGTAGGGGGCTAGAGGCGCGGTGTACATCGTGTAATGACACTCGGGGATTTTGACGTTTGCGTCCCCGACAAATTGCTATGAAAAAAAAATAAAAAACATCTTTCTAAAAAAAAACATGCAACATAATAAAAATTAAAACTTTGACAATTTACAAAAAAAATACCTTAAGAAAAATTACTTCTGAAAATAATTATAAAATTGACATAACAAATGAGACTCTGTAAACATTTCTTCTGAAATTATAAAGAAAACCCCTTTAAAAAACATTGAACCTTTAACAACAAGACAAGAAGGAAAAAAAAAATTAAAGTCCGTGCAATATTTCTTGCACAAGTAGGAAAAAAAAAAAAGTTTGTTGCAGAAAGGTTCGAAAAAATAAATGTCTAAGTTCAATTCATCGAAACTGAGTCACAGGGTTTTTGGGGACAACTGTCTTCTTACGTCTGTAATGAACATCTGTTCGGTCTGAGGGGAGGGTCCTTCTTTCCCCAAAAGTAGATGTTGTTTGGGTTTGTTTGAAAGGGAAAAAAATCTTGGTTTTTGCTTTTTGCAATCGCGATCGGAGTCGAGAGAAAAGCGCGGTTCTTTTTCTGTATTTTGATCGCGGGTCGGGGATCGGGGCAAATTCCAATGCCGGGGGGGTTGGGTTTGGGTAGAAGAGTTTGGGTTTGTTTGATGATGACGGGTTTTTTCGGTTTTTTCATTGGGTTTTGTGTGTAAGTGTAGGTGTTAAGAGATGTTTATAGACTTGGGGGGAAAATGTTAGATTGCTTTTAATTTTTTTACAACACCAGCTTCACTATAACTTTTTTCTGTTTTTGGGACAAGTCAATTGTTTTTTTGCTAGTTTTGCTCGTTGCTTTTTTTTCCAAAGGCGCTTTTAGATGATTTTCCTTCGAAACTGATGGGGGGCGGTAAATAGAGGATTTTAAAACAAACTTATTATGCCAAATCTATAAAACGTTTTAATTTTCTTATCGTGGAGATAAATAAAAAATTGTTGAAATTTTTTGAAGTGGTCGTTTGGTATGTTGTGGTAGTTGTGATGAGTGACACGTTGGCGAAATTCTTGGGTTTTTTCAGTTGGGTTAATATGATTTTTTGGGTTTCTTTGTGTTTTTGGGAAAGGTGGGACGTTTGTAGTGATTTGGATGATTGTTGTTTGGCGTTTGTTGATATGTTTTGTCGTAATTATTGTACGTTGGTCATTACTATTTATGCTGCCGTTTTTTTCGAAACGATTTGGGGGGCGGGAAGGGGTTTCATTAAAAGGCTTTCGTTTGAATTAAAGTATACATCACATTTTTTTCGCTAATTCTTGGTTTTTAAACCCGTTTTTCCAAACCCCTTCTTTTGGATACATGTTTTGGGTTTCGCGTCAAGCTACTGAAAAACTTGTCGCTTACCATTAATTTCACAGTGTTTTTGAAGTTTAGCAAATTTGAGCTTAAAGTAATACTCGAAAAATGATATTATCGCGAACTGAAATTTTAGTGCGTTCATTCGGCTCCGTTTGGGTTCTACGAAATTTTAGAAACATTTTACTGCCGATGGGTTTAAATTTCGCGTAAGACGGGCGCTTTTTTATTGTTCGTAAATTTTTTATTCGTTTTCCCGGTATGTATAGTATATTCTATTTCTTTTTTCACCAAAATTTAATCAAAATTTCCCTTCCCTTGATTTCGGGATTCCTTTGTTATGAAAACTCTTTTCCCAAAGAATTAAAAAATAGATTGTATTTTCCGGGTTTTGATGGGGACGGGGATCTTAAATTTTAACGTTTTCATTAATGTTTCGATGCTAGGTGTTGATGTTTTTATTGGCCCCACTTTTTGTTTCCTCACGGGTTTGGTTTTCCTCCAAAGTATTTCTATTGTAGCTAATTCAGTTCTTTTTCAACCCGTTTAAAATTTTAATTTTTTTCGACCTCTAGTTTGTTTTCGGTTTGTTCCGGTTTTTTCTATCTTCTACTTTGTAGTTATTTAAATTTTGTACGAACTCTGGGGCTTTATAAAAATTTTAATTTTTTCCCATAAGTTTTCCCTTTTTTGCGTTATTGTTTCGCTTTCCGGCACCAAATTTGCCCCCAAATTTTTTAGCAACCTTTTCGAGGGCTTCCTTTTTCGAATGCTTAACCTTTGTAAAAAAAGATTGACCTACCTGTATTTTGTTTCGTTCGTTGAAATTTTCCATGCGTGCGATGTTTTGGGACGATGCTATGTTTTTTGTTGTCGAAAATGAAGCTCCGCTGTCTTGTGGGTTTAGGCTGGTGTTGGCCTCCTTTCCTATTTATGTGGTTGACCCAGTCCGCTGTCGTCGTAGATACAGGGGGTGTGTTTGGCCTCCTTTTCCTAGTTTATGGGGTGATGTAGAGTGACTTCTGCTTGACGGCTAAAGGGAAATCACGTGGCGTGGGGATGTTGCAGGGGCTTTGTATTTCTGTTTTCTTTCTAAAGTTTTGTAGATATTTTGTTCAAAAAGTTGTAAAAAAGGTTTTCATTCTGATTCTAAAGAGGATAGGGTTTGACCTCGTGAGACTGAAAAATTCGTAAATTTTTTGAACCCCGGGTTTGTAAAAAGGTTTACTTTTACCTGGGAACACTTGGTTTTGAAAATTAAAAAATTTTTTTTTAAAAAATCGATGATTTTTGCGATGACGAAGGCAGTTGTCGAGCCCCCCATGTTAGGAGGGCGTAGGGGCAGTTAAAAAAAAGCAACTCATTTGTTGAAGATCATTTAATTTAAAAAGCTGAAAAAAAATTACACCCTCTCGTTACCCTCACACCGCTCCTAATGAAAAAAATAGCGGTTGGGGCAGAGTTACCAAAGGGTAGCGCTAGGGGGGCGCGGTGTACAATCGTGTATATGACATGGGGGCCATTTTGACGTTTGTCGTCCGAAAATTTTCTATAAATAAAATAAAAACATGTAGCTAAATAAAAATGCAACATAAAAAAAAAAAAATATTTTGAAAAACTTATACAAAATTAATACACTTAAGAAAATTACTTCTGAAAAAAATTAAAAAAATTGAATAAACAAATAGACTCTGAAAAACATTTCTTCTAAAAATTTAAAAAAAAACCCTTTAAAATTGAAACACTTTAAACAACTAAGACAAAAAGGGAAAAAAAATTAACCCGTGCGAAAGTTTCTTGCACAAGTAGGAAAAATAAAAGTTCTGGTCTGCAGAAAATTTCGTAAAATAAAAATTTTAAGTTCAAGTATCATCAAAAACTGATGCACATGTTTTTTTGGAAACTGTCCTTCTTAGCGTCTCGAAAATGAAACACTGTTCGGTCAGTCGGGGGACGGCCCTTCATTTCGCGAAAAGTAGATCGTTCTTGGTTTTTTTGAAAGGGAAAATTTTGGTTCGGGCGTTTTGCATCGTCGATCGGAGTCGGAGGAGAAAAGCGCGGTTCTTTTTCTGTTTTTTGATCGGGTTTTTGGGGATTTGGGCAAATTTCCCAAATGCACGAGGGATGGTTTCGGTAAAAGTGATTCGGTTGTTGAGGATGACAGGTTTGGGTTTTCCATTGGGGTTTTTGTGTGTAAGTTAGGTGTTAAGAGAGTGTTAAGACTTTTGGGTGGAATGATTAGTTTTTGCTTTTAATTTTTCCACACGGCAGCATTCCTATAACTCTTTTCTGTTTTTTTGGGGACAAGTCAATTGTTTTTTTTGCTAGTTTTGTCGTTGCTTTTTTTCCAAAAGGGCTTTAGAGTGATTGTTCCTTCGTAATGATGTCGGGGGAAATAGAGGGTTTTTTTACAAAACTAATTAGTGCCAGAACTATAACGTTTTAATTTTCTATCGTGGAGAAAAATATAATATTTTTGTTTTTATTGAAGTGTGGATCTTTTTTGGTATGTTGTGGTATTTTGTGATAGTGACACGTTGGCAAAATTCTTCGGTTTTTCATTTTGGGGTTATAATATATTGTTTTTGGTTTCGTTGTGTTTTTGGGAAGGGTGGGGGGGACGATTGTAGTGATTTGATGTTGTTGTTTGGCGATTGTTGATAGTGTTGCGAAATTATTGTACGTTGGTCTTACTATATTTGCTGTCCGTTGTTTTCGAACGATTTTTGGGGCGGAATGGGTTCATTAAAAGGTTTTCGTTTAGAATTAAATAACATCACTTTTTTCGCTAATTGGGTGGGTTTAAACCAGTTTTCCCCCCTGTCTTATGGATACATGTTTTGGGGGGGGGTTTTCCGGTAAACGTCTGAACAGTTTGTCGTTTACCTTTAAATTTGACACAGTGTTTCGAAAGTTTAGCACCTCTAGCTTAATGTAATACTCAAACTTATATTATCGCGAACTGAATTTTAGGGGCGTTTTATTCGGTCCGTTGGGTTTACGAAATTTTAGTAAAAATTCTACTGCCGATGTTGAAAATTTGCGTAAGACGGTCGCTTTTACTTTTCGAATTTTGTAGTTCGTTTTCCGGGATGTATAGTAGTTGCTATTGGGTTTTTTTACAAGGATATTTTAAACAAATTTCCCATTCATTGATTTCGGGACTTTTTTGTTTGAAAGCTCTTTCCATTTTAAATTAAAAAAATAGATTGATATTTTTTCCCGGGTTTTGGGGACGGCATGCTTAAAGTTTTAACGCTTTTCATTATGTTTTGGCTAGGTGTTGATGTTTCATTGGGCCCTACTTTCGTTTCCCACACGGTTTTTTGGTTTTCCGTCAAAATATTTCTATTTTGCTAATTCTAGTTCTTTTTCAACCCGTATTTAATTTTTTTCTTCGACCTCTAGTTTGTTTCGTTTTTTTCCTTTTTTTCTTTTTACGTTGTAGTTTTTTAAAATTTTTTACGAAATCTGGGGCATTTATAAACGTTTTTTTTTTCTCTAAGTTCCTTTTTTGCGATTATTGTTGCGCTTTCCGGGACCCAAATTTGCCAAGTTCTTTAGCAACCTTTACGAGGTCTTCCTTTTTCGAATGCTTATACATCTTCGTAAAATAAAAATTGATCCTACTGTAGTTTTTTTTTCGTTTGTTGAAATTTTCCAGTGGGTGCATGTGTTGTACGATCTAGTTTTGTTGTTGTCGAAGTGAAAATCCCCGTCGTTTTGGGTTTAGGGTGGGGTTGCCTCCTTTCTCGTATTGATGTGGTTTTACCGCAGTCCGCTGTCGTCTAGATACGGCGTGGTGTTGGCCCCCTTTTCTCGTATTTTATGTGGGTGATGTAGAGTCACTTCTGTTGACGGCTGAAGGGAACTCACGTGGCGTGGTGATGTTTTGCTCTTTGTATTTCTGTTTGCTGTGTAAAATTCGTAGATATTTTGTTCAAAAAAATTCGTAAAAAATTTTCATTCTGATTCGTAAGAGGTATGGTTTGACCTCGTGAGACTGAAAGTTTTGTAGATTTGTGGAACCCGGGTTTGTAATAGGATTTAGCTTTTTACCTCCGGGAACACTTTGGGTTTTTTAAAATTAAAAAATTTTTTTAAATATCGATGATTTTCGCGATACGAGAGGCAGTTGTCGAGCCCCCATGTTTTTGGAGGGCGTAGGGGCATTTTTAAAAGAAAACAACTCAATTTGTTGAAGTCAAAATTTTAAATTTTGTAAACGACAAAAAATTACACCTCTCGTTACCCTCACACCCCTCCATGACAAAAATAGCGGTTGGGCAGAGTTACCATAGGTAGGCGCTAGGGGCGCTGGTGTACAATCGTGTATATGACCTCGGCCATTTTGACTTTTGTCGTCTGGGAAAATTGCTATGAAATAAAAAAAAAAACATCTACAAAATAAAACAGAAACCCATAATAAAAATTAAATTTTTGAAAACTTATACAAAAAATACATTTAAAGAAAATTACTTCTAAAAAATAATTAAAAAAATTGCAAAACAAATGAGACTCTGAAAACTTTTTTCTAAAAATTTAAAGAAAAACCCCTTTAAAATTGAACACTTTAACAACTAAGACAAAAAGGGAAAAAAAAATTTAAATTCCGGCGAATAGTTTCTTGCAAAAGTAGGAAAAAAAAAAATTTTGGGTCTGCAGAAAGTTCGTAAAATAAAATGTCTAAATTCAAGTATCATCGAAAACTGAGTGCACTTTGTTTGGACAACTGTTTTTAGCGTCTCGTAATGCAACATCTGTTCGGTCAGTCGAGGGACGGTCCCTTTATTTTGCGAAGTAGATCGTTGTTGGTTTGTTTAAAAGGGAAAAAACTTGGTTTTGGTTTTTTCAATCGTCTCGGAGTCGGAGGAGAAAAGCGCGGTTCTTCTTCTGTATTTTATCCGGGTCTGGATCTTGGAAATTTCCCAAGCACGAGGGATGGGTTTTGGTAAGAAGTGATTTGTTGATTGATGGGTGACAGGTTTTTGGTTTTTCCATTGGGTTTTTTTGGTGGAGGTTTAAGAGAGTGTTTAGACATTGGGGGGAATATTTGTTTGCTTTAATTTTTTTTACACACGGGACATTTTTTACAAACTCTTTTTTGATTTTTGGGACAATCAAATTTTATTTTTTCTTTTTTGCTCTTGCGTTTTTTTCCAAAAGGGTCTTTTAGAGTGATTGTTCCTTGTAATGATGTCGGGGGGTAAAAAGAGGATTTTTTCACAAAAATTATTGTGCCAGAATCTTTAACTTTTTAAATTTTTTTCGTGGAATAAATATAAACTGTTTTTAATTTTTTGAAATGTGGATCGTTTTGGGGATGTTGTGGTGTTGTGTGGTTTACACTTTTTGGGGAATTCTCGGTTTCTTATGTTGGGGGTTTTAATATAGTTTTGGGTTTTTG
>JAFNEN010006685.1:0-14331 GCA_019343175.1 Oedothorax gibbosus
TTTTTTAAATTAGTTCACGGCGTCGGAAGCTCGCTGTCGATTGAAATAAGTAATGAAATTTTTCTTTGCGTCGTTTAAACTGGGGGAATCTCATGAATTTTTAAAAAAGGGTTCCAAAAAGTCCCCCATTTTTTGATAACCCTAAACCTTTAAATTTCTATTTCCGGGCAAGCGTGGAGTCGTACCCCCAAACTGATCCCGGTCTTCCTCTAACGCAAACATTCATTCCCTTTTTTAAAACCGATTTATCTTTCTGAATTTTAAATTTTTAATCGCTTTTGTACTGTCCCTAAAAAGATCTACAGTACCAAACTCGGTTCAAATTACACCCCAAACTTCGTCAAAGTACAATTTGTGTGTATTTTCTAGCGCTTCGCTTTTTTCCCCAAAGCCAAATCCAAATTTCAATATCGTCATTAACACATTTCGTCGTCTAAAAAATCTCAAAACCCTTCAATGCTTTAGTATAAGCAGACCGCTGCTTTTTTCCATGGTTTTTAAACTTTTCAAAAATCCTTACTTAGTTTATACCGTAAGGTAAACAATACTCCTTACCTGTATCAGCCGGATTATGCAAAGGAAGGCCGCCCCCCGGGGGCGGATTCGTCCTCCCTGGACGCAGCAATAATTCCCTCCGACTAATTTGGGTTTTGTCTCCTTGGCATTCCACAAAAAGGCACATAGCTTTCACCAATAATTTAGGCGCTAAAATAAGCCCAAAATCCTTCGGTAACTAAAAGTAAATTTTAATGATACTATTTAACATATTTACATAAAATATTGATACAAAAATATCTACGCGTGCAGCGCCTATTTTTAAACTGGCCACACGTTATCAACTTTAGCACAGTCTCTCTAAAAATGTCCCATGTGCGCCTACGGTACGGGCACCATGCAAGCCCCTCTTAGCAACCTTCATTCCACGTCAAAAGTCCCCCTGCTTCTCTTTTTCACCGGCCGCTGCTCCCCGATGAAAGACACAACAAATTTTTTTCAAAGGCAGCGGACTGACCCCACGATTTCCAAAAAAATGGCTATAAGATCGAAAAAAAATTCTAAAATGAAGCCAAATTTTTTTTTTGGGCTGAAAGGGGAAAAAAATCCCCCTACTAAACTATAAAGGCCCGAAGAAGTTTTCCCAACAAGCTGGGGAAAACAAAAATTTTGACGTCATAGTTCCGGTGACCTTGTTCCGAAATGAAGAAAAACCTGTCCCGAAACCTTTTCGAACCACTCGTTCACGGCTGACCAAATTTTAGGGTTCCGACGCGTCCGAACTGGACTCTCGTCTTGGGCCGGGGGAAAGGACGTCAAAATTTTCCGTCTACGCCATGTTTGGGGAGAGCTTCTCTGGCCTTTGTTTTAAAGTTGGCCGGTTAAAATACGTTAACGGCTTTTTCTCAGGTTTCAAATAAGCTTTCAGAAGTTCTCGCATTCTACTAGAAAATTCTTTTTTCTGTTTTAAATTCTTTTTTCTAGATTTATATAACACAAAAAAAAGTATATAAAAATAAAAAAAAATTTATCAAAATATCTCCTTTTTTACAATATGAAAACCCTTTAAAATATTTAAATAAAACTGTTTTTTCTTGTTTTTTTTTATTTTCCTTCCTTTTTTCTTTCATTTTTCCCACTAGCACTTAAAAATTACTATTATTGAAAAACATCAGTGCCCCAAAAACTTGTGTTTTTAAATTTTTTTTTTTAACTACATACTAAGTTTCCCAATGCAGGGTCATTCCCTATAAATACTGAAGTAAAATTTTATAAAATTTCTTACCACCAAAATTACAGAATTACGAATTTTTTTTCAGAAAGCTTTGTATTTTTTTTGTCTTAAATTCAGAATATAAGGTAACTTTGTAAAAAAATTTTCTTGATTGCATATTTGGATATTCTGTCCCGTTTCGATAATATTTTTAAAATTTGAAATAGTTTTGAAATAAGTTTATGAAATATTTTGTAGCTACAGCCTTGTAAGTTTTTGTCACTCTTTGGTTAGAATGTTATGGTTGTTACGGCCCCTATCTTTCTTTTTTGGGGCAATGTCGTTCTTTTTAGCAATCCGCCATCAGTATTTGTTTCTCATTCAAAACTAATTGGGAAATTTAAAATAAAAAAATATCTTAATATCATCTATCTTAATTCACCTATCGAATATGTATCTATATCTAACACTGAAACATTCATTATTTTTAAAAGATTTCTGAAAACGCATCTTTAAAATTTTAGTCATAACTCGATTACCAATTTTACATCGATTGGCTTTTTTTTCATTTTATTTTGTGTTTTCTGAAAAATGACTTACAGTATTTTCATTGTATAAAAATTAATTTTGGCACGGCAAAAAATATGAGATTTTGTGCGAAATTTTAAAATTCTTAAAGCTCTGTCATTCTATCAAATTATTTTTTTTTTTTTTTTACAATTTTAAGTCTTGTTAGGCATTACATCTGAGTTTAATATTTTTTAACCCTTTTTTAGATCTTCAAAGATTGAAAACACTTTGTTGTAGTACTTTTTTTTTTAATTACCAACAAAAAAAAAAGGTATGAAAGTTTTGAAATGGGATCGAAAAGCCGAAGTGGAGTTTTTGTAATTTCTACATGTTTTGGAGGGTGTTTGATTTTACAAAAAAGGGGTTTTCGTATTTTTGGTCATCTGCCGCGTCTAAAACCACAATAAAGTTTAAACTAAAAAGGTTATGGACTTAAAATTCAAACACGATTCCCTGTCGAACGTCTTTTAAGGTTTTGAAAAAAATCAGTATTTGCAAAGGGTACTGCTCTATAACTGTTTTGTTTAAAAGTTAGAAATTGCTTTGCCCCTTAAATGTCGTAAAATTATTTTTAATGTATTTGATTTTTTTTTAGAAGAAATAGTCGTTATTGTTACTCCCCAAATTTAAAGGGGTCATTATTTTTCCCTTTTTAAAAATAATTTATTGAATACCCCCCAACTTGAATTTAAAAACAAACTAAATTTTTTTTTTACTTTTTTCAAAACACTACGCTTTAAAATATGAAACCAAAGGGACTACTTTTTCATAACTTTTTAACAAAAAATTTCAAAATTTAGTTGGCAGCGGTTCTGCTGGGCCGGGTTGCCAGTCGCTCTGGGAATATACATGTGTCGCGTTCATTGCGGAAGCGGGGAAAGTCCCCCCCTTTTGTTAAATGATGTACCAATGCTGTCAAGGAACTTCTGGTTTACAGACATTGATGGCAGTACAAGCATTTTCCCTCAAAAAGTTTTGTGGAGATGGTCTGGTAAAAAAGGTGAGAAAATTTTCAACGGGTTATATTTCGTGAAAAAATAATTTTTTGTAACACTTTTTGCCTCAGTTTTTTGTTTCCCATTATTTTTATAAATAGCCTTAAAATTTCCTTATTTCTCTTCTTCTTCATCCCCCCCCGACCGGGTAAAAACCGCGAAAATTGTTTAAAAATTTAGTCCTCCCTCTCATCAACTGCCCCTGGAGCACCAATGAAAAACAAGTTCTTGATTATTTTAAACATCACGCGCAGCGAAATGTTAATTTTTCAGTTTTAGTTTCCCACTACGTTTATAACGTAAAAGGGGAAGGTTTTATAATCTTTCAGTCCGTCTGTCTGTCCGTCTACCCGTCACCCATTTTTCACAGAAAGAACCCAAGTCACACAGACAAGGGGGATATTCTTTTGAAGCAAAAAATCAGTTTGGCTACTTCCAAATTTCATTAAAAAATTTAAATTAAATTTTTATTTAAAATTTTAAATAACAAAAATTTTTTAATCAAAATTAAAATAACATGAAATTTCCCTTTTTAATTCAATATTTTCACTGTTGTCATCAACAAGTCCCATAGACAAGGGGGATACAAATTTTGAAGAAAAAAATCAGATTAGGCTCACTCCAAATTTCTTTAAAAAAATTAAAATTAGAATTTTATTTAAAATTTAAATACTAAAAATTTAATCTCTTAAAAATAACATGAAAATTCCATTTTTTTTAAATTTTTCACAGTTGCCATTTCGTTAAAAACGTACAAAAACTTTTTTAAAAAAATAAAAACTTTTGAAAGAATTTATTTATGTTATAATTATTTTTGGATTGTTGTAATATCACAAAAAAGTTATTTTGATGTTCATTAATAGTTGAAAAAAGATCTAGAAAAATTTTAACTTGGCATAAAAAATAGCAAAGTTTTTCGCTTTTAAATTTTTAAAGCTCAAATTTTCAATTTTATTTTTTTGAACTGTAAATTAATTTAAAAAACATAAAAAAGTAAATTTTTTAAAGAAATTAAAAGGAAAAATTTTGGCGACACAAAGATATTTTTAAAAAAAAATTACTCATTATTTTTTCGAACTTCAAACAAATTTAGCAACGATAAAGTCTAATTTTAAAGTTGAGAAAGAATTAATGAAAATAGTTAATTTTTTGGGGTTTAAAAATTTGAATTCAAATAGCTAAAGGCCCGCTTTTTTATTGAATTAAAAAACCCAAAGCAATTCGTAAAAATCGCCCGAAACTTACTGCTTTTAGACAATAAATTTTAAAAAATTTATTTTTGGGGGGGGAAAATCGATCGTTTGAAATGACGTCAAATATATTTTACTACGGAATCTTTTTATGTTGATATGAAAAATTTTCATTCTATTTAAAAGCGAGAATATTACATTCTTATTCTTTGAAAAATAAATTAATTTTTGCAAACGAAAGTAAAAATTATTGAATTTTTTTGAAATAAAATAAATGAAAAAAGCCAAAATTTAGCATTAAATGTTAATATAGAAATAAAGCTGTGTTTTTGGCGCCTTTTTTTCCTTTTTAAAAAACAATGTTGTGTGGAAACGGGTAATGACAGATTCTGTTACAAACCTCCGTTTTATTTTTTGATAGCAAGTGCTTTGGGCCCAGTGGCAAAAATTTAGGTGGGTCCGTCTCCTTAAACTTGCTGTTTCAGGGGAACCACAAAACACGACATTGGCAAAGTAGGGGCAAAGGTTGGAACTACTCGAAGTACTTCCTTCTTCAAGAAACTGGAAACAAAAACGATTATAATAATGGTAAATTCCGTTGAATGCTTTTACATATTTGAAAAAACGTTATGTCTTAAGGGTTTGTGGCCGGTCCCCGCTGCACCAAACAGCTTTTTTAAAAGAAGACTGTTGGTATGTTGGTGAGGTAAACTACCAACCTAGCAAACCAAACACCATCGTTAAAAGCTTCCAACTGTGAAAAAGGTCACATATGCTTGAATTTTCTCACATATAAGAATTCAACTGGGGGGGGGGTTTTTTGCCTTGGTCGCCATTTGAGCACGGGTTTTTGGGTTTTACCTTGGATTTGCCAAGGATTTTCCAAAAAGGTTTTTTTTTTGGGTGAAATTGGCGAGTGATTCTATATGCGTTCGATTTTTATTCATTGTTTTGTAACCAACGGAGATTATGGAGAAGAAAAATTTTTTATTGCTGCTTGCGCTTTACATTTAAAAACATAATAATTATCTAAGGGAATTAAAAAATTCTGAAAAACTCGTCGAAAATGGTGATCCATAGACTGTTAGAAATTTTTGGGAAAACTCCGTATTTTTAGTTTTTAATGTTTGTAATGTTTTTTAACGGGCGAACTTTTTTTTAAAGGGACTGACTTTTCTTAACGGGGTATACTGGGAAACTCTGCTGCCGGGGTTTCCCGCCCCCTTTTTTTACAGGGGAATTTTTTTTTTAAATTTTGTAGGAAAAGTGATTTTTCTTGATTTTTTTGTTTTTCCGGGGACTTTCTTTTCCGTAATTATATTTTAAAAAATTTTAATGTCGGAGTATTACTGAATAAAAATTTGGTCAAGTAAAAAAATGTTGATAGTATTGTCCCAAAAATTTTTGAAATTATTTTTATTAAAAAAAACTGATAAGCTATCCCTTCAACAGGTTTTAGCATTTTTAATGCAAAATCTGGTTTAAAAAAAATTTAAAATTTTTTGATTACGGGTGAGATAAAGGATCGAAAAATTTTTATTAACATAGAAGCATTTTATTTTCAACATATTTTCTGTTAAATTTCAATTTCTTCATCATTTGTTTGAATTTTTTCAAAAAAATAAAGCGTCCTGTTTTTAATCAAAAAATATTAAGTAAAACCGTGAAAAAACTCATAAAATTCAATCTGAAGTTTTTAATAAAAATTTTTTTACCATGTGGGTCGCTTTAAAAAAAAAACCCGCCGATGGGCTGCTCTTTACCCTTTTAAACCCTTTTTTCCCTTTGAAGTCGCCGCAAGACCCCAAAACCAAAAGGGAAGCTAGCTCTGGACGATGCCTTGGGCATCGGATTGGATTTCCCGGGGTTACACTGCCTTGAGCGGTTTTCCTTGGGGACGACCCCAAAGGGATCGCTCGGCATGCCCAGGGGGTGCACTTTCAATAATAATTTTTGTCTAAAAATTAATGCATTCTTAGTTACCAAAAATTATGAAAATAAAACGTGTTTAATGTGGAAAGGTTTTTAAAAAGTCCCCTAAAATTGAAAAAGTATTTTCTGTATAAATTTAAAAAACTAATGCAATTTTTTTAAAAGGTATTGAATGCGCTAATAATATTGATGATGATGTTCGGTTTTCCATAGGAAAAGAGAGCGGTTTACTTTTCTCATATTTTTTTCAAATAAAAAATATGGTGGTAGTTATAATATGTTACCTTGAATTGTATTATAAAAACCCTGAATTTTTTGTAATTATGCCTTTAAACATTCTTGTATGTAGAATTCATGGGGTTGGGGGGCCCAGTAACATACACAAACCCCATACGCAGCTGAAGTTTAAAAAATCTCTTTTGGGAATCTAAGTTATTCGGCTATAAGTACTTGATTTCCCCAAAGGTGCCACACAAAAAGGCAGGGTTTCTAGCATTAACTTTTTTTAACTTCAAGTTATAATGTTGCTAAGTGGCACTATTTCCCCTTTAAAATTTACATAAAAGACTTTTAAATAGAGTTGAAATTCGCAACTTTAAAGATTTATTATCCATTGGGGCTACATTGATATAGAAAGAAAAAAAAAACTTTTCGAGAAAAAATCATTTTATGTTGCATACAATTGAAAAGGGTACAATACCCCCCAAATTTAATGTACATCCTCATCATTTTCAATGATGATCGTGGCGTTAGTCAATGTTTAAAAAATTCAAATAATTTTTGTTTCAGATCAAAAACATTAAAAAAATATTTTTCTCTTTATGTATGGCCATCAAGATATCAATATATTTTTTGGAGAAAAAAAAATTTGCTTGAGGGTTAAAAATAACGGCCCAATTTTTTTATTACATAAATTAAGGTGTCCAAAAAATTTTATAGAACATATTTAGTTTTTTTTGGGCAAAAATCGGCGAATGCAGGGGTTCCTTTTTCGGATCACCCCCATCCTTTTAAGTCAAACACCAAAAAAAAATTCCCAATTTAAAAAGGGAGTTACCAAAAAAACCCCACGTTACTTTTGGATTTTTTTTTTAAAAAACATCAAATTTTTTAATTTTTTTTCAATTTTTTTTTTTAAATAAAAAAAAGGGCAACAAAAAGTTTTTATTTTTTTTTTTTTTTAAAAGCCAAAAAACGATTCACTGATAACCACAAGATCCCTTACCTGCGTTTAAATGTTCTCTCTTACAGAGAACAAAAACCGCAGAGACGGATATGCTTTTAATTTCAGTGTCTAAAAATCAATACAAAATTTTTGGGTTTTATGTCATCAGGGCCCTCATCGCAACGTCAAAGATGCAGCACGCAAAGCGACCTAGTGCCCCTGAGGACGTGAAAACTTGGATATTGAACACATGCTTTTTTAAAAAAAATAATAAGACATGGCGGTCCCGGGGGGGAAAAGGGGGAAATTCCCCCCCCCCCCCAAAAACTTAAAAATTCATAATAGATGAATCAACTTGTAAAAAAATTTTTTTAAATTTTTTTACAAATTTTATTTTTAAATACTACAATTTCGTTGCTTTCCTCAACTTAGAAAAAGAACATGGAAAAAAAATTACGCTCGGGCGTTTTTGGGGGGAACAGGTTATTACGCAATGTTAAAAAAAAGAAATAAAAACTATCCCCCCCCCCCCCCCCCCCCCCCCTTCGGATTTTTTTTTAAGAACCTGAAATTTTTTGGTGGAATAAAAATTTTGGGATTTTTTTTTTTATGGCCCCAATAACGCCAGCTACCTCTCGAATGGGGAAGGAAGTATAAAAAAAAAAAATAGAAATAAAATGTGACGGATATTTTGAATTCTTTTTTCAAGTATAAATAGGGGAAATTTGTTCGTTGATAAATAAAAGGGAAATTCCACTTTTGACTTTTTTTTTTTTAAATTTCATTTTTGGGGTTTTTTTATTTTATTTAAATAAAAAGTAAATAAGTGAAACTTATAATTTAGGGGGTTTTTTTCGGGGTTTTTTTTTTCAAAATTCGAAATTTCTACTGAAAAGTATCGGTATTTAGTATGAATTTTAATTTTTTAAATTTGTTACGCTTTAAGACAAAAATTTAAATGTAGTAAAATTTTAAATTTTGTCAACAATAGAAATTTTTCCAAAGGAGCCCTAAAAATATATTTTTTGGGACCAAAAAGGTATAAAGACGGTTAACCAAAACCCTTTAAAAGTTATTTGCATATTTTAAGGGGCTGGGGAGCCCAGGGGGTTAAAGGGCGTTTCCCCTTTAGCAAAAGGGGTCCCGGGTTCGGGTCCGGAAAATCGCCAAAAAACCCCGGCCCCTATAAAGGGAAAACCGCGCGGGCCCAAAAATGTTCCGACGAATAATCCCCCCCGTGTAAGGGAGTACCCCGTTAAATATGTCCAAAGCCCCCGACGCTAAGAAACGATGTCTACCTTAAGGGTTGGGGGGGCGGGGTTTGCCTATTTCAGATTCAGCTCCGTCACCTGATTTGTGGTTTTTAATTATGACGCCGTCGCCAATAGCGCCCCGTGTGCTCAGGGGCGCCCGATTTTCAAATTTAAACTATAGTATTTAAAAAAGAAAAACTCCCGATGACAAACAGGGGAGCCAACGTGCCCCTTTTTATAAATTTTCTTTAAAAAAAATCGTTCAAAAAAAATTCTAAACATTTTGCCCCGCGGCCAAATAAATTTTAGGGGCTTTTGGTAAAATATACTTTAAAATTTTGTTTTTTTTTTTTAAAACTTGTGTTTGGAAGAAAAGGGAAAAAAACGCTTGATCGGTTACCATAAAAAAAGGGCAAGTCTGAAAAAAAAACTTTTTGGCTTCGAATTTTTTTCATTTGTACTGTTTTTTTTTTTAAGTTGTTTTCTTTCGTGGAAAAAGTTTTTTGATTTTTTTTACTTGGATTTTTTAAATTGTTTCCCAAAAGGGGGAACCTTTTTACGGGTGGTTTTTTTTTTCTTTTGGAATAAATGTGGCGTCAAAAGGTGACTCAATGTTTTCAATCGGATTTTTTTTTTTTTTTTTGGGCCTTCGGTCTCGTAGTCCCCAATTACTTTTTATAGGAGAAAAAAATGATGGTTTAAAAATAGGAACCCCCGAGTAAGATTTTTAAAGAGAATTGGGGGGGTTTTTTTGGGGGTTTTCCCTTCATCTAATTCCCTAATCAATGAAAAAATTTCCCAAATTTAAAAACATTTTCTGACTTTTCCCTGTACTCAATGATTTTAAAAAATGTTTAAAACCAGATTAATTATAATGCTAAAAACGGGAAAATTTTGTTGCACGATTAACTTTATTTCATTGAAAATGTATTTGTATTTAATTTTTTTAAAATAACTTTCTTTTTTCATTACTTTTTAAATTGCTTTTTAAAATTTAATTTACATGTTTTTTAAAAACTAGCTAACATTTTTATATTTTTTTTAACGAAAATAAATGTTTGGGGTTTTATGTTAAATTAAATCGTCGCATAGATTTTTAAGGGGGGCTTTTGGGCGACGGGTTTCCAAAATTTTGTGTTTTTTTAAAAATGGATATATAAACTTTCTCAAATAAAGGGTTTTTGTTTTTTTTTAAAAATTGGGGGGGGATAGAATATTATTAATTTTTTAAAATAATTACTATTTATTAAATGTTTTTCTTTAAACCCTACCGTATATTTAACAAATTATTAATTTTTTAAAAATATGTTAAATATCTACTGTTTTTATAAACAAAGGGTAAATGTAAAATTATTTTAAAAAAAATCATTTTAAAATTTAAATTTTAAATAATAAAAGGGCTTTTCTTTAATTTCTGTACAAAAAACCAAGGTGTTTTAAAATTTACAAAGTATTAAAAATTTTTAAAAAAAAAGCATTTTTTATAAAAAAATTTTTTTCTTAATTGTTACTTTTAAGGGGGTTGTTTCACGGGGGTCTGGCAATACCTCTGCGGTTTTGTTTTTCATTTTCTCTAAAAATTACTTTGTTGCTTCGAAATTTGATTTTTTTTTTAAGTTTTGTTATTTTTTTAAATTACAACTTCTTGCTGTACTTTTTGGGGTTTTTTTTAATTATTTATCAAGGAAAAATTGGGATTGTAAGAAGTTTTGGGAAATTTAAAAAAAAAAACAACTAAAATATTCCCTTTGGGAAAATCACTCCCAAACCAAAACAACAGTAATTCCGGGGGACATGAAAAAAAACCGCAGAGCTATTGCCCGATATTCTCTGAAACACACACAACCCATTTTTTTTTCAAAAAAAAAAAAACATTAAATTTTCTAATAATAATACAAAAAAATGAGTTTGGGAAAATACCAAAATAATTAATTTTCATTAAAAAATAAATTTGTAATACATACTAAAAATTTAAAAGTAAAAAAAGTATTTTTCAATGGAAAAATAATTAAAAAATAATTTTAAAATTTAAAAAAATGTTAATTAAAAAAATTGTAATTAAAACAAAAGTTTTTAATTTTAAAAAAAAATTGTAAAATTTAAAAATTTAAATTTTAATTAAAAAAAATTGTAATTAACCCAAAATTGTAAATTTAAAATTTTTTTTAATTAAACCTAATTTTTTTATTAAAAAAAATATTTTTTTTTTAAATAACTTATAATATAAATTTTTAAAATAACAAATTTAAAATAAAAATTTTTAAAATAACAATTATATCATAATTTAAAAAAATTTTTATTTTTTATTATAAGTTCCCCCCCCCCCCCCCCCCCCAAAATTTTCCCCCCGGGGATCCCCCCTTTGAATAAATACTCTAAATACTTTCTGTTAAAATTATTTTGCGCATTTTTATGCGATGTAAGACTGTCATTCTTTTAGACAAAATTAAAAATTTTAGAAAAGGCTAAATTAATTTGTCTGAAAAATTAATCTATCTGACTAGAATAGACTACTGACTTTAAAACCGACAATACTAATTTAGACTAGAAGCTTTCAACTGACTGTTTTTTTAATAATCATTTTAAAATTTCGTAAAACTTTTTAAAACTAAACATAAAAAAATAATTTTATGGTGCTTAATATTTTTCCCAAAAATTTTGGGGCGATTAAAAAAATTTGTGTCCGCAACATGTAAACCAGTGTGCCAGTAACAGTTAAATTTTGGACTTCATAAGAAAAGAAAAAAAAAATTTAAATTGGGGGATGATTTAATTTTTTTTGATTTGCGGTTTTGGGGTTTTTAACTTGACCATAATCGCCCTTTTTGTTACAATATTTTGCACTTTTTAGTAAAGGTTTTTCTCACTTAAATTTTTGGCACGTGTTTCTTTTTTTTTCATTATTCTTAAATTTATTTCTAATAGATTTAAAAATTGTGTTTATCACTTTAATTTAGGGTTTTCTTAGAATCTCAGGGAGTTGGGGGGGAATTCGACCACGGGGGGTCCCCGCACACCGAAGAGCCAAAGGGGAGGTCATCATATCCGCAGGGGCAGCAAAAGCGCCCAAATTCTTATGCTGTTGGGGTAGGACCGAAGGAGCACCTCCAGAAACTGAACTGAGGAAGAACAATCAATCCTTTACTATAAATCCTTTTTTAGTTTCCCAGATCAATGGTGTAACGTAAAAACGAATTCTAAGTAATCTTCAAACTAAAAAAGATGAAGGAATTTACACAAAACGTCATGCAACTTTCCACAAAATGCATGGCGTTTTTGGGGTATTGGGATATGACCGAAGGAACACCTCCCGATTACTGAATGTGAGAAAGGGTACCTTCTAATCTTATATCTAAATATTATAATCTAAATATTGTCATGCACTTCATTCCCAAATGGTTTAGAAAAGTTCACTTCAAATACCAATACAGAAGGAATGATTTGAACAGATGTGTGTTTCCATCTATACTCCTTATAATGCTAATTTGGACTCTTTCACAAACCCGCCACAGCTTCAGGATTTAGGAGATGTAAAATTTCCCTGCCAAAAAGTTTTAAAAAAAGATAAAAAAAACATTCATATTTGGAACAAATGCTGTATATTTGTATGTTTATTCAAAGGTGAATGTGCAATGAATGGTATGGCAACTTGGAGACAACGAACGAAGTTCACCGTGAGAAAATTCTTTTACTTTAAGAACCTTTCATGTAAAATGCGTAACTAACAGAATAGTAAAGTGGTAAATAAACACTTTTTTTTCAGATTAAAGTTGTAGAAGATTTGGGCCCTTAGGTGATTAACTTCCAAGATCATCCTGCGACACCTATACCAATTGGAGTGGACCCCAGCGTTTTAAAACGATATTACAAAGAGGAAAGTCCAAGAGGATTTTTTAAATTATCTTCACGACAGATCAGGTAATATTTAAAATTGTTTAGAATAGTAAGATGGATTTCTCCACTAATTCCGTTTGGTTTTTAATTATTATTTTTTAAATTTTTCATTACTTATTTTGAAATTCATTTTGTTTTATCATTTTGGGAGATTAAGGTATTAGTTTTATTGATGTGATGAACGTGAAACACATGGGAGAGTATAAATTTACAGAAATTTTTTTGAAAATGGGGATTAATTGCTACGTTTTGGAAAATGTAAGCTGAACTAAAACTCCGACATGCTCATAAAAATTGAAAAGAAAGCAAGGTAAACCCCAGGGCCTGATTTCTGGCAGAGAAAACGGGGTAGTCCCGGGGCCCCCCCACTTTAAGGGCCCCCCAAATTTTTCTTCATGGCTTTTATCTCAATTTTATCCCCCCAAACTTAACTTTTAAATTGAAGTAGAAAAAAATTAAATTCATGAAAAAAAAAATAAATTATGAAATTGTGTTTAAACTCAAAATTAATCAATTCACAAAAAAATTTTTTTTTGGGGGATTAAAAAAGCATGTTTTTCAAGAAAATTTTTCTAGACTTTTTTTTTTGGTAAATATGAAATATGAAAAAATACACACAAATATTTTATAGAGGTATTTTATAGAGGTTTAAATTTTTCCCATAAATTGTAAGTTGGGCCCCGAGTGAAACCCCATATGATGATTAACATTAAAAAACTTTATGGTTGAATGGGGAACTTATTTGCGGAGGGTATCTTGTCAATTTTAAACGATGTAAAATTGCATTTTAAAAATACAGTCGCTTTTTTTATACTAAAATAGATGAATGGCTAAAAAATGATGGTTTTTTTAAAATAAATTTAAAAAAGTTTTTTAGTTATGGGTTTTGACTTACGTTTTCTGCTATTATTTTTTGTTTCAGTTTATTGGGGAATTTTTTAATTTTTTTTAAATGGGAAAATTTTTTTATGGCGTCACGCTCTTTTTAATGCGATTTCACGGTTGTTTGTTTTTTTTGAAAAGTGTTGAAAACAGCCCCTTGTTAAAAAAAAAAAGGTCAGTGCCCCAACGCGATTTCATTGGTTGTTTTTTTTTGTGGCAAAGGTTGAAACAAGCCCAAGTACAAAAAATCTTAACAAATTAAAAAAAATTTTTAACTTTACGGGCCTCTAGCGTCCACGGAAGCTGAAAATTAATAAATTTTTTAACGGGAGAAGGACTAGCCCAAAAGAAGAATTCCCCATTTTTAGAATTTTTATGACGAAATTCCTCATATGAGATACAAGCAATTTTGGGAAAGACGCCCCCGAGGTAAAAAGTTAACCTTGTTTCCTTTTGGTTTATTTAACATTTAACGAAATTTGCTAAAAATAAAAACACATGTGAAAGGGTTTCGGGGAAAGGGGCATTTTGGGCCCCTTTCAAAGACTCACAATAGTTTATTATTTGGTCAACTCGGCATCCAAAGGCGGGAACAGTGAGGCTCAACTCACAGACCTTACGACCCTCCCCAATTATCCAAATTACTACGAAACCTAGACTTAAAAGGGTATGTGGGGGTAAGCTAAAGGCTTATTATTTAAGAATTATAAACTTTAAATATGAAAAATTTATAATGTGTTCA
>JAFNEN010006686.1:0-15141 GCA_019343175.1 Oedothorax gibbosus
TTTATGTTTTAATCCCAATTTGTTTGGGTTTTTGTAACTTTGGTGTTTACTAAAATTTTTACACTATTCCCTGACAATTTATTCATTAAATGTAATCCCCATTTTTTTATTGCTTTTGGAAACATGTTTTAAAAAAAAATAGTTTTCCCAAACCTTAATTAAATTTTTAAAAAATGACTTTTTTTTAATTTTTAAAGGACCATTTTTAAATTTAAAAATGCAAATACTTAGGGAAACTTATTTTTTTTTTAAATGTTGAAAGTTTTTTTAAAGCCCGTGTTTTTTATTGATAGTAATTTTTTTTTTCCCTTTTTTAAAGGGTTTTCAAATTTATACCTTAAATATTTTAAATTTTTTTTTCATGCAAGATCTCATCTAAAAAGGGTTTTTGTAAACCTCTTCTTAAAACATTGAATTTTTTTATTACTTTTTTTTGAAGCTGCCCCCCTTTTGGGTTTGAAAAGATTATTCGATCTAAAATATCATTTTATCAAAATTTCATATTTACCCCCAAATAAAATTTAAATTTTTTAGTGCAAATTTTAAAATAAAGGGTACCCCTTTAAACTTGGGGTTTTTCATCAATAGATTCCCAAACATTTTTATTTTTTAATTACTTTTTTTAATTTTCTTTATTTTTTTCCCTTACAAACAAAAAGATAGTTTTTTAAGGGGGGAAAAATCAAATTTTTTTTTAAAATTGAAATTTGTTTTTTTTTTTGGGTATGTTTTTTTGCTGACAATCCCCTTTAAAAAATTTTTTTTAATGGGGGTTTTCTAAATTACGGGGGGGGTTTTTTCCCCATGTAGCTCTGGGTGCAAAGTTTTTTTTCCCAACCATACCAGTATTGTAAGTTTTTCCCCATTTCAAAGTACCTTTTTAATTACCTTTTAAATTTTTAATTTTTTTCGCAAATCGATGCCCGTCCCCCAATTCATCCCCCTTCCTTGTACCCTTTAGTGCGACTTAATTTAAAATTTAAACATAATTTTTTTCGCAATGTAAAATATCAGTTTTAAAGGGGCCCACTTTCAAAGTTAAATTTAACCAATATCAAAATCAAAAGTACAAAAAAAGGGCAAACTTTTCTTGAAAATTTCCCAACCTATTTTTAATGATATGTTTTAAAATGGTTTTTTTTCCTTTTTCGGGAAAAAAAATAACTATTAAAAATTATGACAAAAATACTTTTTAAAAAATTAGCTATGAAAATAATTTGTGGGGGTTTGCCATTTTTTTGGCTTTTCAGAAATTTTTTATGTATTCTTTATCTTTTTTCCTCAGAAAAACTTATTTAAATTTTTTTTAAAAAATTTTTTTATTCATTATAAACAGTAAGCGGGCTTTTGTGTAGTTTGAATTCCCAGTTTTTTCCCTACGTCCCTTTTTTTTAAAAAATTGTTTTTTTTTTATTATGGTACGGGCTTTGGAATATAAAAATATTTGGTTGCTGGTGAAAAAATTTATAAAGGGAAGAAATTTTTTTTTTGTAGATTCCTGCGTGCCCGGGATTTCCCCCCCCCCCCCCAAAAAAAAAAAACCATGAAAAAAATCATTAAAGGTACCTCCCAAAATTTAGAAACCCAAAAATTTTAAAAACCACAAAAAAAAGATAACGAAAAAAAAAAAAGGTTTTCATATAACTTTTTCTTGATAAAAAAGTTTTTCATTGGGAAATTGATAAACGTTAAGATTTATGTTTTCCCACCGCAGCCCCCAAAAACTTATCTTATTTTATAAAGCTAAATTTTTAAAAGATAGCCCCAAAAAATACTCAAAAATGGGGCAACATGATTTTAAAGCTAATTTTTTGGACAATCGAATGGCGTGCTTTCTGCCCCCGCCTGGGGGCGTTTCCAAAATTTGGTTTTTTGGGGGGCAAAAAACAAAATTTTTAAACCCAAATTTCCCTTTTTAATAAGCCCAAATTGTTTTTATTAAAAATGTATTTTTAAAAATGGGGTTGTTTCACTGGAGGATCTGGCAATAGCTCTGGGGTTTTTCTTTTTTTCATGCCCTTTCAACAGTTTTTCCAACCATTTTTGGGAAAAAAACACTACAAAAAATTACCTTTTAATTCTAAAATTAAAAAAACATCCTTAATATATTAGCACAGCGTTTCGGGGGTTTTTTTAAAAGTCAAAAAAAAGGGATTCCAAAATGCCTAGTTTTTTTTACGATTTTTTTTTTTGTATTTTAGAATATTTCAAAAATTAAAAAAAAATTATTAAATTTTTAAAAAAAAAACCTCAATGTCTTCTGAAAATAGTATCTTTCCTTTAACATAATTTTAAATAACATTTTAGATTTTTATTTTTTTTACCCAAGGAAAGCTATAATTTCCCAAACATAGAAGTATTTTTTCTTGCCTTTTCCCAAGTTTTTTTAACCCACCCAAACGCGTCTTTTTACTACTAGGGGGCTTCCTTAGTCAAAAAAAAAACCCCCCAAATTGTTCATAAAAATATACCCCATGCCCAAATTTAAATTTTCCCTTTCCCGATTAAAACTGTCAGAGAGTTATATAAAGAAAAAAAATTTTAAAAAGGACTTTTTGGGTAAAATATTTTGTAAAAAATTAAATTTAGGGGGGATCGAAATTTAAAAAATTTTTATAATCTGACTGAAATCACTTTGAAAGTTCTTTAAATTACCTGATCAGGCGTTTAAGATCGGTTTTTTTTCCCCCTGTCATTGAACTTTTTTAAAACCATTTTCCTATTCGTTACCCCCTGAAAATTGTTTAGTTGTTTTTTTTTTTTTCATTTTTCCCAAAAAAATTTTCCTTTAAATTTAAAAATCAAATTTTTGGTTCGGTTGGATTTCTTTTTAATTTTTTTGAAAACTTATTGGGTTTCTTAGAAAGGGTTTTTTTGCAAGTCTTTTTCTGTTTTTTTTGAGGGTTTTCAATTTGCAATTTTAATAATTGGCCAAAAAAAAGGGGGGGGGGGGGGGCCCGTTTTTCACATTTGGTCAATATTCTTAACAATAGCCCCGGGCAGCTTTTTTGGAACATAACCAGAAGAAGCATAGAAATTTCCCAAAAAATGGCCGGGGCCTTCTATTCTCATGTTCCCAAACGAAAAACGGAAATCCCTTGGCAAAAGGAGATTTTTTCCCGGGTGCCCAAACGACGGGTTTTCCCCAACAAAACTTCTTTTGCGGGGGACCAATCGTTTAGCTCTTTTTTGGGAAACACACTGGGAGCGCTATGCAATGACTTTTTTTCGGTTTTTTTTTTTACTGAGTAGTTTCAAAATAATTTTGGGGGTTTCCTTAAAAATAAAATTTTGGGACGCTTGATTGGGGTGGCTGATGGGGGGGGGGACTGGTTGAAAAACATTTTGGCCTTTTTTGGGTATGTGACGGTTCGGGGTTTGTTTGAGATTGTGATCCCCCGGTTAGGTTGTCGTAATCGTGTGGAAAAGTTAAGTCCATTCGACCTTTCGCATGGGAACAGAAGCAAAAATCGAAATTTCCCGGTTTGTCTGTTTAGTTTTTTAATCAAATAATTTTACCAATTTTTAAACCTGCCGCGCCCCTTTTTTTAAAAGGTAATAGGGGTTTAAATATAAAAAATTTCGCTTTTTGGATCACTAAATATTAGACCCAGCTGTGGTTTTGGTCCAACATGGGGGTCAGGGACAGACGTCCCCTTTAAAAAATTCTGTGGAGTCCAAAGTCCCGAGGGCCGGGTTAGCGAAACGATGTCCGCTCGAATTTCCCTTTGGGTGCCCCTCGGGTGCCCGACCTCGTCCTTCCCCCAAAGAGTTTCTAAAATGGGGGGCGTTTTGGCTGTTTTAAAAGGGCCCCAAAAGGGGAGGTTTAAAAATAGGCAGCCGGAACCCGACCCCCTTTACCTTCCCTTTTACATGCAGTGTGTTTTTTTAAAAATTATACAGAGAAAAAGGACTTTTTTGGCTCAAAAGGTGGGAAAAAAAATATTTAGGCAAATAAAAAAAGCAAACTACTTGAAAAACGCAACGCTCATCTTCAGTACTGTAGAAAATTCGGGTTTTTTGAGTAAATAGTCAGAATTAATTGCTTTAAAAAAGCGTCTCTTTCCAAAAATAATTTCTACCAACGCGTCAAATGTAATCTGCATTCCTCCCTGTTTTTAACTATCACCCTAAAGCCCCGGTTCGACATGATTTCCAATAAAACCTTCCCAAATGTTAGTGATTGCAAAAATTCGAACCCTTTCCTTATGTTTTACCAACGTGTCCCTTTTTCCTTTCTGCTTCCTCTCCATAAATTTTTTTAAAGGGGGTTTTGTAAAAAGGGGATACCACACCTACATTTGAAAAATCAAAATATAGTTTTCATTTTATTAAAGGGAAATATTTTTAAAAAAATGCTTTAAAATTTCCCAACCCTTTTTCCCAAAAATTTCCCGGGTTTTTAAAAGTATTTTAGGGTTTACACAAAATTAAGAATATCCTGTGATATTTTTTTTTCAGCCCCCTCTCTTTTTCCCCGTGTAGTAGTTCCAAAATTTGTAAAGAAAAACCCGAAAAATAAAATTTTTTTTAGGGCACAAACAACCCAAAAAATTTAAGACAAATTTTTTTTGTAGGGATTTTTTTTTCAAAATTTTGAAGGGAAAATTTTTGTTGATCAGTGTATGAGTTTTTACCCTTTGCCAATAAATCATTACTCACATAGTTAAATAAAAAAAAACTATCCTGCCCCCCTGCTTTGACCATATAAGCCCGGGTTTGTAACTCCGTTTTTTAAATATTAATATTTCAATGGTCGGAATCCCCGTAAATTTTTTTGTATTGTCATTTTAAACAGGGGCGTAAAAGGATTTTTTTTTTTTGGGGGGGGGGGGGGGGCTTAGACCTTTAAACTAAAATTTAATAAATAGTTTCATTGCAAAAATTTTTTTTTAAATTAAACCCTTTTCTTTTTCCCTTTTTTTCAGATAAAAATTTTTTTATTACAAAGTTATCAGGGAAAAATTGATTTTTCTATTTACAATTTTTTGGGAAAGCTAGTCCCGTTAATCTCTATTCGTTGGTATTTCTCCTTAGGTAGGTTTTTTTAAACCCCCTCATTTTAAAAACTTCTTTCGGCCCGAGTTTGCAGCCCAAAAAATGGTATTTTGGACAATATTTTTTATTAAAATGTAAATGTTAAGGAAGTTTTTTTGTTTCACTCGTACTAAATGTAAAGTGGCCAAATTTCTGTAAAATGGGAAAATTTCAGCGGGCCTCCCTTCTTTTTTTCCCCCGATCCCATTCAGCCTTAATTCGGGGTGAAAAGGTTTTGTAAAATCATCTTCCCTAAAAAAAATGGTTTTTGTGTACAAACTTTAAAGTTTTTGCTAAAGGCGTTTTTTTTGCGAATTAAAAATTGCTAAGTGCCGTATTGTCCCTGGGGGTGGGGGGAAAAAAATTCCCTTAAAAAAGACATTAAAACGTCCAAATAAGGTAGGGAAAAGAGTCCCCCCTGGAAAAATCTTGAGGTGTTTTTTTGTACGAAGGGTTTGGTTTTGTTTTTCTGTCTTCCGCAAATTTTTTGGGGTTATCATTGGTTTTTGTTTCATTTGCTATGTTTTTTAGCTTCTACAAAAAGGTTTTTGAAAAATTAATTTTTGTTTTCCTCTTTTAACTTCTTTTAGCATGCGGTTTTTCAAAACTTCATTAGGGCAAAGTTCCCGATTTAATATGGCTATTAGGAAAATATTCGGGTAAATTCCCGTGGGGAAACCAAAAAAGTTTACTTGTTACCAAAAAGATAAAGAAAGGAAAGTTTTCAAACGCTTTGCCCAAAAAATGTGGGCCTTTTTTTTAAGAATCGTCCCGCCAAAGGGTCTCAATTTTTTCTAAGGGAGCTTTATAGGGTCAATGCAAATTTTTTAAAAATTGAACGGGATCGTGGCGGCGCGACCCAACTGAGTTTTTACAGAGTGGTTTTTTAGTTTTTTTTTGTTTCGCCTTTGGTTTTTAACTCTTTTTTTTTATCGGCAAGAATAGTCTTTCCCTTTTTGGGGCCCACCTATGAAAAAAATTGCACACTTCTGAAAATTTCCCCCAAGTTGCTTTCGGATGCCTTGAATTTTTGTTTTAGTCCCCCAAAACACGAGATTTTTAAAAAATGGGGAAAACCAAAGTTGTATAGAGCTTTGGGGAAATTTTTCCTTGACTAAAGCCCGGACTCCTCGAAAATTTACCCAAAGCCCTGTTGGATGCGGGCCCTCCCTAGCCTTGTGCCCGCAGTTTTTCTTAAATCAAAACCAATTTTTTTTTGTGGGGTTTTGAATCTAGTTTGGGAGTAAAACCCGCACCAGTTAAAATCTTTTAAAAGGGGACAAAACCGAGAAAAAATTCCCTTTTGTTTGCATTGTTTTTTTTATCAACTACGGACGGGGATTAAAAAAGTTGTTCGATTTGCCAAAAGTCTGTGGTTTTTATAGCTTTATAGAATAAAAAACCCAAATTCAAAAATTGTTTAACAATTTGTTCTTGTTAAAACTTCTCCCAAAAATTGTAAAGAGCGGGGGTTTTTGAGGAAAGAACTTGTATAACCCGGCGTTTTTCTCCACTGTTTAAAAAATTTTCTTTCAACAAATCTTCTCCACTCGTTGCTTTTAAACCTTTAAAAAGGGGGCGGGAAAATTTTCCCTCATTGTTTTTCCCCGGGGTTTTTCCCAAAAAAAATAGGGGGTGAATCTTCATGGCCGCGAAGTGGCAAGTTTTTGGGCTTCCCCAGAAACGGGTAGTTTGAAAAGATTGCTTTAAAGTTTCTGCCTATTTTTTTTAAAAAAATTTTTTCTTCCTCCCGGGGTTTTAGTTTTCATTGTAATATCTTCTTTTATTTTAAGGCAAAAAGCTTTAAAAATTTTTCCCGCGTTGTAATACTGGATTTTTGGTATTCGTGGGTTTCGTGAAACTTGGGAAAGGGATCCAACGCTTAAGGTTTGAACTGTTCAATTTCCCGAAGGGGGCCCGGGGGTTTGGGATTTTTTTTAGGATTTTCAGAGATATTTATTTTTTATTCATTTGGAATTTAAAATAAAAATTAAAAAAAAAAAAATTTTTGGGAAAAATTTTTGGGGGGAAGGGGGTGCAGCCCCCTCGACCCCTGCTGGCTACGCGCCTGATTTAAATAAATTATGTATTTTTTTCACGGTTGCGTGTTTTTTTTTTTCCCATTACATTTTTAAAAGTTTTTTTAAAAACCCTCCCGATGATTGAATAAATCCTTACTCGGGGTAATATTTACTATTTTTTTACGGAAATACAACCCCCTTAAGCTTTATAAAGGCTAAAACAAAATTTTCAGGACCCATAACAAATTGGCACTAAAAACTTAAAACAAATTTTCCCAAGGGGGGGGATGAAAAAAAAAGAATTTATTTTGACAACCCCCTCCTCTCTTCATCCATAAAGTTTTATCTTTTTTCCCCCCTTTTCTTTTTCTTCAAAGCAAGAAACGGTTCCGAAAAAAATTTATGTATTTCGAGTGAGGGGGGAGTAATTGGGGTTTGTTAGAAAAAATGATGTATTTGTCAAAGAAATCCCCCCTTTTTAAAAAATGCCCTTGTGGTTAAACTTCCCGCGTACAATTTGTCTCGGGGCTAGTTGAAGGAAGCACCCCCAAAAATCGGCGTGTTTTTGAAAAAGTGTTTTGTTTTAAACGGAAATTGGGGGGGGTTTTTTTTATGAAAGTTTGAAAAAATTTAAAATCGGGAACAAATTTCCCTATTTTGGAAGGAAAATGGGGTTTTGGGAAGCGATTTTGGGGTTTTTAATAAATTTTAGAGTGTTTTTTTAGCATACTTTTTAAACTTCCAAAACTACCCTTTTTTAACGTAAAAGTGGGAAAGGGTTTTTTTAATCTTTTATCCCGTCTGTCCCGTCCCTCTGTCACCCACTTTCACAAAAGAACCACAAGTCCCCCAGACAAGTGGGGTACGCTTTTTTAAAACAAAAAACAAATTAGGGTACATTCCCCAAAATTTTATTAAAAATTTAAATTAAAGTTTATTTAAAATTTTTAAAATTTCTAATTTTTTTTTATCTACATTGAAATAACATGCAAATTCTATTTTTTTTCATTTTTTCACTTTGTCATCCACAAGTCCCCCAACAATGGGATACGTCATTTTGAAGCAAAAAAACAGATTTTTGGGTTTCATGCCAAAATTTTTTAAAAAATTTTAAAATAGAAAACTTATTTAAAATTTAAAAAACAAAAATTTAATCTACATTGAAATAACATGCAAATTCCATTTTTTTTCAAAATTTTTTCCTTTTTGCCATTTCGTTTAAAAGTACGAAAACTTTTGGGTTTAAAAAAAAATAAACACACTTAAAAAATATTTATTTATGTGATATGATTTTTTTTGGGATTTTTGGGTATTTCACAATAGGGGTTTTTTTAAAAGGGGTTCTATATAAAATGAAATGAAGAAAAAATGCATAGAAAATTCTAACTTGAAATAAAAAAATATCTAATTTTCGCTTTTTTTTTTTTAAAGCATTAATTGAAACAAATTTTTTATTTTTTTTTTTTTAAACTGTAAATTTTTTTAACAAACTATAAAAAAGGTAAATTTTCGAAAAAAAATTAATGGAAATTGTGGCGAAAAAAAATATTTATTAAAAATTACAAATTTTATTCTTCCCCTTTAGAAAAATTTTTTCAAACAAAAGTCTAATTATAAATCTGAGAAAGAATTAATGAAAATGTTAATATTGGCGTTTAAAACTTTAAATTTACAAATAGCTAAAGGCCCTGTTTTTTTTTTAAAATTTAAATCCCCTTTGCCATTCGAAACCATCGCTCGGGGAAATTTTAAATTTTTTTAGACAATAAAAAAAATAAATTTTTTTTTGCAAACATCGATCTTTTTAAAAATTTGACGTCAAATAAAATTTCCCCTACGGAACCCCTTGTATGTTGATATGAAATTTTTAAAATTCTTTTTAAAAAAGCGGGAAATTTGAAATATTTATTTTTTAAAAATTTATAAATTGTTTTTTTTGGGAAAAACCCGAAAAGGGAATAATTTTTGAATTTTCGAAAAAAAAAAATAAAACAAACCCAAAATTTAGCTTGTAAATGTTAATATAGAATTAATTTTTTGTTTGGCCCCGTTTTTTCCCGTTTTTAAAACCAAAAATTGGAAAACGAGTTAAGTGACAGATTCTGTTTTCAAAAAACCCCTTGTTTTTTTTTCGTAAAATTAAAAAAAAAGAAAAGTGGGGATCGAAAAATGCGCAGATGTCCGTCTGTCCCGTCTGTCCCCCACCCCCTTCCAAAAACGGGTTTTATACAAACGATTTTCAAACATTTTTTTTTTTGGTTTGAAAGCTAAAACCTCAGAAACCCGACTTTCATACTTTTTTCCGCCTGTCGGGACGGGTGTGCTTAAAAGTGATTCTTTGATTGTTCATGAAAATTTTTTCCAAAAAAAGCGGCAAGGTATTTTTTGGGGGGAAACAAATTTTGCTTTTGTTTTAAATTTTCTTTCGTATTTTTTTAAAGCCGTTTTGGGGTGGTTTTTTATTCTTTTTTTTATTAATAAATATTTAATTATTCTTTGAACACAAAAAAAATCGAGCAGACCCATAAATAATAAAAAGTTTTAAATTTTCGAAAAAAATTTTTAAAAAAATGTTTTAAAATTTTGGGGTTTTAGAAGTTTTTGTTTTAGTTTTGATGCTGTTTTTACGATTTTTTAATTTGTTAAATCTAGTGTAAAAAGGTTTTTTTTTATGAATTTTTCTGTTTTAAAAACCTAGTTGTTTCCCCGATTGGGTTTCAGTAAAATATTTTAAATAACGGAAAAGGGGAGGGTATTTTTTGTTCTTTTAGGGGAAATTCTTGTTTTAAACTAAATAAGGGATACAGACGTATAAAACCCCTTCGTTTCAGAGGTTCATATATGTGGACATTTTAGAAATAAATTCACATCTTATTTTGCAATTTTTTTTTGATTCTACTTTTTTTTATTATAAAATAAGTGGGGTTTAACTTTCCCCAAAAAAAACCCCGGGTACCAAAGCAGCTGTTTTATTAAATTTTATTAAAAAATTAAAAGAGCAAAAAGGTCCAAAAGATTTTTGAAGGACAAAAAAAAACCCCTTTTTTTTTTTTAAACTTAAATTTTTAAATTTAAATAAGTTTTTTTTCCGGGGAAATTTAAAGAACATTTTCATATAAACCCAAAGACAAAGGGGCTTATAAAATTACAAAAAAAACCCGATAGAGCTGTTGTTTTTTTCATATCCCAAAAAAAAAATGTGTATTTTTTTACAGCTCCATATCCTCAAAAAACCCCTAATTTTACGTCCTCTCTCAAATGTTAAACCCTTTTTTTTTTTTTCAAAATTCTTGTCAAGTTACTTTTTAAAAAAATTTTAATTTTTTGAAACAAAATTTTTTTTTTTTTTTTTTTTTTTTTTTTTTTTAAATAAAACATGATTATTTCTTTCGAAGTGAAAGGATAAACCCCCTTTTCCTTTTCAGTCCCGTTTTTTTAGCAAAACATATAAATTTTAAAAAAAATGTTTGGGCAATTTCAAAATTTTAAATTTTTGGAGAGGATTCCGCTCATTGCAGGTAAAAAATCTACCGACTTTATCCTTATAATAAAAGAAAGTCGTGTTAGTTACACTATTTATAACCTCAGAACGGCTGAACTGATTTGGCTGAAAATTGGTAGGGAGGTAGCTTAGTACCAGGAATAGGCTATAGGATACCTTTTTATTCGAACCCAAACGGGTGTAGGAGTGCAAAACGTAACCCTGTTTTCCCCCTAGCAATAGCAATGTAAGATTAGAATTTATTCTTTTCATTCAATTTAAAGAAATATCAGCGCGTTCAGCGTGAACGAAAATTAAGAAAAGAAAAAAAGAGAGCACATGGGGTTAATTTTCTGGATTGTTTATTTGAATATCAGTAATTATTTTATTTGTTTTTTTAAAAACTTTTGTTTTTTTTTTATGGTGGATCAGATTCCTTTAAACCCCCCGGCTTTGCCGAGATGGTTGTCATCTCAAAAGCCCAAAAAATTCTACCAAAATTTCAAAATGGCCGCCTTAAAACAACGGAAAAAATTCTTAAATTGCAGCCCAATTTAAAAAAAAAAGGGAATTTTAAATCCCAAAAATTGTTTTAAAAAAAAGAAAATAATTATTTATATATTACCCCTCAAATTTAATAAAATTTTAGTAAAGAAAACTTCAAAAAAATTATATGCGTTTAAGTTTTTAAATAATTTAACATTTAAAAATTGTAAATGCAATGCTAATTTCGCCAAGTTGCCATAATCCCAAATTCGGCGGGCTTACCAGATTTGGTGAAAAATGGGGGCCCATGTTTTTTAGGTTAACCGGAATTTTTCGGCATAAAAAAAAGAATTTGTACTTTAAAAAAACTTTTTCCCCAACATACAAGAAAACTTTGTTGTTTGTTCCTGATGTTGATGGCTAATGGTCGATTAAATTTTCGGCATTGGGGGTTTTTTGGCGGTTAAAAATTTTAAACTTAGGGTAGTATTCCCATCCAGTTTTTGGGGTTAGGGTATTTTGAATACTCGCATTAAGCTACACACTAGACCCAATGCTTTTGGAAAGGGGAGTCGCAATTGAAATAGGGGAAAGAACGTCCCTAATGACTTTTTTAAAAAAATTGAATTTTTGTTCAATGATATGTTATTACCTTTTTAAAACATAAAACACTTTCAATTTTTTAAAAATTTTCGATTTCGTATATTTTTCCCGCATACGAATTGGGTGGTGCCGGTTTCGTCACTTTTAAATGGAAAAAACGTGTTTAAGGACCTTGGCATTTCTTCCACCAAATCGCCCCGTTTCCTAAACGATCTTTTTAGGGGAAAACGTGCTAAGTACATTTTTGGGGAAAAATTTTCGACTTTCGTTTGCTTTAAATAGAAAAAAAAAATGTTTTTTTGTGGTTTTTAATCAAAAAATTTAACAAAAGAAATTTTTTTTCCAAATTAACTTTAATTATTAAATATAATCAATGAAATAAATTTATAATCGAAAAACGGGGTTTTGAGTGCTTTTACAAAAAGGAAAAAAAAGCATTTTTTTTAAAAATTTAAAGGGGAGTTAAAAGGGTTTTAACATTTAAAAAATACATCTACTTTAAATGTTCTAAATTTTTTTGTAAAAACAAAAATAGATAATTTAGCAGCGACAGAGGGTTTAAATTAAAAAAAGTTGCACTTTGCTCTAGGGAGATCGTGTTGGCTTTAAAAACAACTTTGCCCAAAATTCAAGCATCTGGTTTTTTTAAAAAAAATGAATTAGGGGTTTACAAAAAAACGTTTTAAACCCCATTTTACGTTTTGATCTCAAAAAGCTATCAAACCATTTTGTGAAATGTCCAAAAACCCCAAAAATTTTTAAAAATGGAATTAAGAACAAGGGGAAAGCTAAATTTTTTGCTTAAAAGTGTGAATTGCAGTTTATACGGTAAGTACAAATTTAATAAAGAGTTTGCTTTTTTATGTAAAACTAAAATATTTTTATAATAATTGATTTTAAAAATAAAGTAACAAGTATAAAACGTTATAAGTTCTTAATATTTATTAAAAATGATAATTTTTAAAAAAACTATACATCACGTTTGTAAAAAAAATTGTTTAAAGATCATTTTCTACTTTTGTAAAATGCGAAAATTGTACTTTTTTTAAAAATGATTAAACCCTTTAAATTGAAAAGGAGAAAAAAAAAACGTAAATAACCTTGGGATCTTATTTTTCCATAAAATTTATTTTTTTTTTAATATAAAAGTTTGTTTTTAAATTAAATTTTTCCCTTTTTAAAATACATTTAAAAACTTTATTTTGCAAAACTTACTCTTGCATTATTATCTTTTTTTAAATCTTTTAAATTTAATATTTTTTTATTACTGCTTTTGTGTTTCTTTTACACTTTTTGTCTACTTTTTATTAAGTTGATTTGTCTTATTATTCTTCAAAATATTGTTTATAATTTTGTGATAATGGTATTTTTTTTTTTAAAAAAATTTTCAAATTTAAAAAATTTCTCATCTAAAATTCCCAAAAGTTCTAAAAAAAAAAATTATAAACTTTTTTTTAACTTAAATACTCAAAAAAACCTTTTTAGTAGGGGGCAAACAACGACAAAAAACATAAAATAGGTGACGATATCTTAAAAAAACCTAGAGGAGTAAAAACCCATGTATCAAACGCCCCAATTTAAAAATTATATATACCTTTTAAAGTATTTTTAATAAATGTCAAAACCCAAAAAGTTTAGGCAGCTACTCCTTGCATATGCACAAAATTTTTAAAACTTTATTTGAGGTCCCCAAATACAGGGAACACGTGTATCAAATTTGAAATCTGTATCTATTTCCGTTTTTCGTAATACCTTTCCCCCAAAAAAATTTATAGGCCCCTACTTGCGCATGCGCAATTTTTTCTCTAAAACCCCATTTTGGTCCAACAGGAAATAGGAACCCGGTACTAAATTTGAAGTCCGTGTCTTTTATTTTGAAAGTAAAATATTTCGACGACAGACGGACAATAAAAAAAACCAAATTTTTTAGAAAAAAGCACCCTCCAAAACGTTTAGAAAGCACAAAATCTTAATTTTGGGTTTGCCCCCATCGCAAAGTTTTATTACCTTATTTTTATATTAGGGGATTGAAAATAAAACTTTAAAAAATTGGACGGGGAAAAAGGGAAATTGGGGGGGGGGGGGGGGGGGGGATAGTAGGGCGTACGGGCGAAAAAAAAAGCAGACGTACAGGGAGCTGGGGAAAAACTATACATTGTAGTCATCTAATTTTTTACTTTCGAACCAAAAAAGAAAATTTTTAAAAACAGGTACTTTGGATCGGAAATTGAAAGGGGTTGGACGGAAGACAAAATGATGGCGGGCAAGGGAAACGATTAAAAGTATAAAAAAAATCTGTGAAGTCTTATCTTCCAAAAAGAAAAAGAATTTTTAAAACGGAAGGTTAGTACAGAAATTATGAAACGTTTATGATCAAATTTACCTAAAAAATTACTTGCACTTCTTCCCTAAGCGATGGCCAAAATCTGAAGCACTTCGGGGGAAGAACGGCCAAGTGATGAGTTGCAACGCGTTTTGTAAATGAGCTTATGACGAAATTCGGCTAAGCCAAAAGCCACCAAACATTTTTAAAAACCAAACTAAAATTCTCAAAAAACCTTGATTTTTTTGAAAGCGAAAAGTTGCAAACTAAAACTTTAAACTCATTATCTTGTTTTACCCTTTTTTTCATTACACGTTTTCTTCCATAAGCTCTTCAATTCAGAACCCAGAAAGGGACGAGCCGACACGGGAAGTAGGTACCCAATGCAAATTTTTTAAGGGCGAATCGTACGCAGCGTTGGGAATTTTTGGGGGTATTTAAAATGTCCTTCCCTCTACGGGGTATTTTTGTCTGACATTTTTTGGCTGCACGGCCGTTTATGGTCGGCAGTTATTTTGGCGATGCCAGACCTGAACCTGGGACCTCCCCATGAAGGTGAAAGTCTTTACCACGGATCCCCCAACCCCATCGAGTTTATAAAAAATATGAAAATTTTTTACCACATTTTGGGCGTTTCGTTTTGCTCTAATCGGAAATAGAAACAGGTCCCCTTATATGTATAGCTGTTCTGGCAATTTTTGAACAGGGCCTATGGAAAAGCCCTCAAAATCCTGGGAAAGGGCCCGGGTAAAATCAAACCCCCTTTATATCAGAATGGGAAGGAATTATAATATCCGATGGAGTGGACCAGTGGAGGGACAATTGGTATAAAATAAAAGTTTACATAAAAAAAAACTAATTAGGGTTATTAAAAAGGGAACCCCGTCAAACGCCGTTTATAAAGCTAGTATGTAAAGAAAACATCACACCATGAAATTTTAAAAATTTTTATTTTTTAACTAGAAAAGAAGGAAATTGGAATCCCAAAAAGTGTTGTAAAGAAACATATTTTGGGGTTTGTAAAGAACGGGGCCGGAGCCGAAGTCGGCACTTTAAAAAACCCCCAACCTTACTCTCGAAGTCTAATTAAAAATAATTTATTTTAATGGTTAAAAGAGTGGATCAGAACAAAAAAATTTGCTGCGACTGCAATTTTTTCTGGGGAAAAAATGTATTGACGCCTAAAAATA
>JAFNEN010006687.1:0-14756 GCA_019343175.1 Oedothorax gibbosus
ACCTTCTCCTGGGGACGGTCCCCACTCCCCAGGGGTGAAATTTTCGGGGGGTACCCATAATTCCTTTTTTTTTTAAATATTCTTTCCCCCGGGAAACCCCGGGGTTTTATTTTAAAACAAAATTTTTTTTAAATTTTTTTAAAAAAAATTTCTATTTTTTAAATCATTTTGGGCATCACGCTACACTTTTCCGGAGATGGGAAAAGATCTCGAGACTTTTGCGTTACAGGGTGGGGGCAGCCCCATGATAGGAAAAAGTCGGGATTCTGTTTTTTTTTTTGAAAATCAGTGAAATTTTCAAGGTCCCATTTCGCGCCAAGCATGAGCTTAAATCGTCAATATCTCACTATTACTACCTAATCCGAAGCCAACAATCCCAAGCAACCGGTAAAGGAAGAAAAAAAAAAGTTTTTTCAATTTTAATCCTGCCCGGTTTTTCGTTTGATTTTTGAGTTACTACTTTTTAACCCCCTTTTTTTCACGGGGGGCTTGCCGACACCGAAAATAAATGAAGCACGTGTGATTTATGGAATATCCTTACTTCTTTGATTATAGATAAAAAAGGGCATTTTTTCCAACATTTTTTAAAAACCCTTAAAATAAAAAAAAAATTCCCAATTTGATTTTTTTAAAGTAACGCCGTCGCCAATACCCTCGTTAGCTCAAGTGTGACGTATTCAACTCCCCCTTTTTTCTCGGCCCTATCAATAAAAACAAAAACTTAATTTCAAGAAAAAAAAAGCTTAAATAATGAATTTATGTAAAAAAGATAAAAATTTAAATTTAAAATTTTAAAATTTTAATTAAGATTCTTACACTTTGATCTTTCAAATATAGGTTAACCCAACCCCCCAGTGCTCCCTATTCTGATTTACTTTTTTTTGCTGCCTACAATTTTCTCGAAATAAAACCCGTACGTCCGCGCCTCATAATAAAAATTTGGCCCAAACCAAAATATTTTTTTCGTTATTCTAATCAGGGTTCGTGGTTTCCCACTTTGATGGCAAAAAAACTTGAATGAAAAAAAAAAATTTAAGCTTTTATTTGCTTTTTTTTTTTACATGCTGTGTTTCGGGGTTTTTTACAAGGGGTTAGTTTCCAAAAAGAATTTAGGTTCGGCTATAACGCTTTATCTATTCCGATTTTACATTTCCGCAATTTCTGGGAATTTTTTTTGGAAAAGACTTGAATTTTTTTTTCTTTTAAAAATTTTTTTGACCATTTGAAACTTTAAAAAAAAAAAATGCCGTAAAAAATTTTTCGATATTTAATTTCTCACTTTAAAACCCCGCCCTAGTTATCTTCAAAAATTTTTTTTTTTGTCACTCTCCCCATAACCCCTTTTTTGGTTTTAGGGGTTTTTCAGTGGTGGGTAGTTTCACCCCCGCCTATACATTACCATTTTATTATTTTTTTTCATTGTCAAATTCCCATTTTTCTTTACAAATATATTAAAGGGAAAATTAAAACCCAAATTGGGGGTGTGATTTTATGCTTTTTTTCTGTATTGCACCTTCAAATTTATACGTTTTATAATTTTTTTTTTTTCGCACATATTTTTTGACACTTTTTTTTTATTTCCTCTTTTTTTTCTTTTGGTCAATCACATCCCTGTTATTTCTTTTCTAAAAATTTTTTTTTTGCTTTCGAAGTAAAATTTGCTTAAAATTTTTAATCTTGACTAATTTTAAAAGGGTTAAATTTAAATAACGATTGGTGTGTAAAATCTTTAAGATAGTTTTTTTTTTTCCCATCAATATTTTAACTCGGTAGAATATCTTTTTTAGTTAAATAATACTTTTTTGTTTTTATTGAAAGGGCCGACTTTTTTAAAAAAAAGTCAGCTAAAAAGGTTTAACCCCTTATATTTTTCAAAATCTCTCTAATTTTAAAAAATTGTCTATAATTTATTTAATTTTGTTTACTGAAGTTATGGGACACTTCCGGTTTTTTGCTTTTTTTTCTTTCACCCAGCATTTCCCTGCAGTTACAGGGGTTGCATTTTTACAAAAGCAAAAAAGCGTATCAGCTTTTTCTATGGAACAGTCCGAGCATTTGATTTTTAAAAAGGTAAAAATAAAAATATATTTGACATACATTTTTATAATTTCACAGCTATCATATATTTAATGTCAGATTCGCTTTCTCTTTATTAATGTCTTTCCCCCCAACCAATACCTGGGAAATACTGTTCTTTGATATGACTTAATCAGACTAAAGTATTATATATGTGTGGATTTTTGACTAAAAAGGGTAAATTAATTAAATTGTGATTAATGCATTTTTTATGGACTTTTTGTGAGGCACAAGTGTCTAGTTTTCAGAAATAAATTTTTAAAAAAATTTTATAGGTTCAATTTCATTTTTGATTTTAAAAAAACTATTATTTGACTTTTTTTCCAAAACATTTCTTTTGGGCTATTGTACCTTAGCTTTTTGAGGGTGCTGTTTGTTTTTAATTTTTGTATTTTTTTAGTATCGAAAATTTTAAAAATTTCACCACTCCTAAACCTACCAGTTTTTTATGCCTTGCTGTTGTAAAAATGGTGAAATAGTTTGTGGGTGGGTAGAAGATATTTTTGAGGTTTATGTAGGGGACATGAGGAAGGCTGTCTCTTAACTGTATATTTTTATGTTCAATTAGAAAGCTTCATTGCATCCTTCAAAATTTTCTTCTGTATAATAAAAAATGTGGGCCTTTTTTGTGAAAAAAAATGTAAAAAATTTTAGTATTTTTTTTTAGAATAATTAAACATCACCTATTTCTATCCTTTTTTTTTTCATGGTTAATTAGTTGGAAATGGTATTCTGATCTTAATAAATTTTACCTGAGGTGATTAAAAAAAATCCAAATTTTTTAAAGTTCTTATACAAAATATACACATAAAAATTGATAAACTTTTTTACGGTAAAATCACAAAACAAACAAACGACGTCTGAGAACAGCCCATTGGAAAATTTTTATAATTTTTACCCCATTTTTTTTTTTAATTCAAGTTTAAAAAATAAAAAGTAGATTCTGTTTTCCATTGTCTTTCCTACCCCCTTAAAACGGTTCAATCATCGGATCTTAAAATTTTTTTTGTTTAGAAACTATAATAGATAAATTTAACTTTTTTTTTGCTGTCTGTTTTCGGAAATAAATTACATCTTGGCAATTTCCCCTTTGAATTAAAAATTCAATTTTGACTTTAAATCACTTGGTATTGAATTCTTTGTATTTTCTGTTGTCCAATTTTTTGTTGTTGTATGTTTTCCCCTTCCTGCGTTTTTATGTCTGTGGTTGGGTGTTTGTGCTGTCAAAATTAAAATGGTCTAAAGGGTTCTTAAAAATTTTTTTTTTTAAAAAGCTATCCCCTAAAATAAATTTCCGTTTTTGTCCCTTTGTTGTAGTGGAGGAATAAATCATACTGCCTTTTTTTCTGAATTAGTTGAAATTTCAATTTTAGTCATTTAAATCCCTTTGCCAAATAAAAATATGAAAACTTTTTTTAAACTATTTGGCAAAATAATTTTTCAGACATTTTGGAATAGAAAAAAATTAAAACTTTGATTCTTTTGAAATTCTTAAAATTATCTACCAAGAAAGCGGAACATTTTTTTGCAGAATTAGCGGGTTTAAACTTTTTTTTTTTTTTTTAAAATATTAAATTTTTTAAATTTTGGGTTTAAAAATATTTTTCTTCGAATACAAAAAATTAGAAGAAAAATAATTTTTTAAAAATTTAACAATTTAGGAAAAATATTGTTTCTTTAAAAATTTAAAAAAACGGGGTCTGTTTTCATTTTTTTTTCTTGGTATAATCAGTGAAAACGTGTTATGAATTTATTGGACCAGTTTTTTTTTTAAGAACTTCATAATAATTAAGAACGGGAAATAGGCTTTTTATTTTATAATTTTTTTTATAGCTTTAGCAAAGGTAACTTATTTTGAACAATTTCTGTGTTATTCAGCATTTCATGATGTATTTTTATGAATTTGTTTGTTATAAGAGAATCAACTTCTCACCCCTTTTCAAATTGTATGTTCACATCATGCATTTCTCTTTTGCAAAAAATCGGGGTGTCTACATATCGGAAAATCCGTAATTTTAAAAATGTCGGGGGAATTTTCCGGCCCAAAAATCCCCGGGGATTTTCTTTTTTGGGGGGAAAAAAACCTAAAATTTTTTAAAAATTTATTTTTGGGTTTTGTTACATAAAAAGTAATTATGTTTTTAAAAAATCTTTGGGAAAAAAAAATATAATTTTGAAAAATTATTTATTATTTTACTTTTTAAAAAGGGCAGGAGTTAAAATTTTTTTTCATAACTAGCACATGCTAATTTGGAAATTTAATTTTTTGAAATTTACATCCCCCTTTTCTCACAGCTTTTTTTTTTTTTAAAAGAATGGGCATAGTTTTTTGAAATTTAACTTTTTTTTTGTCCTTGAAAAATTTAAAAATTTTGATGTACTTGTAGTATCAGAACAATTTATTAAGGCACACTATAGAAGAAGAACCATGAAAAAAATATAAAATTTAAAATTGATATGCAAAAATAACCACCATTAATTTTTTTAAAAAAAAATTCAGTACGGAGATTTTTTTTAACTCCTTAAAATGTCAAGTTTTAAAGGGTTCTACTTCTGCATACTTGTTTTTTTAAAAATTTTTTTGTTTATTTTAAATTTTCCCCAAAAAACTGAGCAGGGTTTTGAAAAAATTTTTTTTGAAATCATGCAATTGCATTTAGAACATTTTATTTACAAAAAAATTTTCATGTGGGTTTGTCATGGCTTTCGACCAGAGGGAGCTAAATGCTGCCCTATTTTTGGAGGGCCCAAATTTTTTGTTCTTCAACCAACTCATAAAGGCAACGGGAAGCATTAAAGGCAGAATGTCTATCTAGGACGCGCGAGACGACATGATTACAGCAAAAAATTTTAAAAACCCCAGTAATTTCATTTGTGTTATTTTAAATTGAGTTCATTATAACATTGGTTTGCCAAATGGGAATTTTAGTAATTTTAAATTTAGAGCCACTTTAAAATTCCCATGTTAAAAAAATATTACTAAAAAAAGGACCCTTCAAAAAATTTTTTTTACAAAATTTTTTGTAAACCTATATAGGATAAATTGATTTTTTTTTTTAGATTTTGTTTTTATTTCAAACTTTTTTGTAAAATTTAAATTTTTTTTTTAAAAAACCTATTTTGAAAACTCACTTTATTAAAATCTCATAAAAACGGGACATCTTGGGTTTAAAATTCGTTACAATATAGTTAATTATTTTATCTAGATTTAAAAAAAACCATTTTTAAACCATAAAATTAAAAAAATTTTTTCACGATGGGAAAAAGTTTCTAATTGTGTTTTTTTTTTGTTTTTAGGGGTTTTTTAACAACTCTGTGTACCTGCAGATGGAAAATGTATTTTGGCAGCCGGGCTTTCAAAATTTGTCTGCTTTTACACATTAAAGAAAAATCTTTTGGAAGTTTGAGATATTAAAAATTTTGTCTTTGATCTGTTGGGAAAAATTAACAAACAAAATTTTTTATTTTAAATACTGTTAGCGAGCCCTTCCCCAAATTTAAAGAAATATTCATAAGTAATTTTATTTTTATGAAAAAATACAACAAAAATAATTTTTTTTTAAATACATATTTATGTTTTTTAAAAGAAAGGGGCCATATAAAAATGAAAAAACATTAGTTTTAACTATATTGCTACTTAATTTTTTTTTTAAAACTTTTTAACCCTGCATGTAACTGTAAGGTAAGCCCTTAGTTTAACATGTTTTTTTTAGTTTATTCCCTTTAAAATGGGTTTTTGTTCTAATAAAATTTCCTTGCATATTAGACAACTAAATGGATGTACAGCTGGGGAAAAAAAAAAGTAAACACTCGATTTATTTCGGCCGTTTTCATCATAAGGAATCGGTCTTTTTGCTTTGTAAAATAAAACTTTGAGTTAATTGCATACAAAAATTTGCAAAAGGGGGTCCTCTTCATTTTAAAAAAATGTTCAATTTTTTAAATTTCCCAATAGAAAACACCCTTTAATAACTTAAAAAATGAAAACACCCTCGAAACCCAAATCAAATTTTTTGTTCATTTGGACGAATTTTCGAGTTTTTTAAATCAATTACTTGATGTCTTTTGGGGGGCCATCTCTGAAATAACAGCTAGTCTATTTCGTCCGGGGGGAAATGCATGTATTAAATATGGGTAGAATATGTTGAGGAGCCCTAAAGGATAAAAAGTTAAGGGTGATGAAGTCTAATTTTTTCCCCCTTTTTGGCAAGTTTATTTTAACTGTATATTTTACATTTTTTTTTATTATTAAATTTTTAATTTTTTTTTGTGATTCAGGTTTTATACGGGGGCGCCATTGGTAACGAGACAACAATATTTTTTTTTTAGGAAAACCAATATGTTTTAAATTTGGTAATGTTTTGTTGGTAAATTTGTTTAAAAAGATAAAATTTTTAATTTATTATTGAATATTAATCTTTCTTGGCATCTAAAAGTTTTTTTAAAGTTTTAGTTTACATATTTGAGAGAGAGGGACGTTGTTTTAGTTTTTTTAAAGAATTTTTTTCTGATCCAAATTTTATTAAAATTCAAATTTAAATTTAAATTTCAATCAAGAATAAAAATATTATTTGAATTTTTGAATTAAGATCGAAAAAACATAAATTATTTTTAAAAAAGAAATAAATTTTTTTGGGTGCGTTTTTTTTCAATTATTTTACTAGTTTTAACGATTTTTTTTTTATGAATTGGATTAAAAATTTTTAATCTAACGCTATATTTTTTAAAATTTTTTTATCCCGAGGAATTTTTTAAACCCTTTCAGCGCGTTAAAAATAGACGCCGACGATAATATTTGAAATGAAAAAAATTGTTTGTTCGGTAAAAAAAAAATTTCATATTGATTAAAAAAAAAAAATCATGAAATCAACACAAGCCTATAGTTTGTTTTTAAAATTTCTGGACTTACCATAGTTGTTATTTTTTTTTTAAAAAAAGCATTGCATCCGTAAATTATTTAAAGAGTTCGCCTCTTAATTGGGTTAATTAAAAAGATTCTTCCCCAAAAAAAAAAATTTTTTTTTTCTTTTTTTTTTTTCGAAAAGGGCAAGGGGGTTTTTTTTTCCCAAAATTTTAAAACATTATTCTTTTTTTTTTTTTTTTGTTTGGCCCCAAAAATTTTTTTTGGATTTTCCCTTTGAAAAGGGCCCCAAAAAAAAATTTTTAATGTAAAAAAAAAACAAAATTTTTTGAAAAATTTTAAAAAAATTTTTAATTTTTTCGTAAAAACTTAGTTTAAATTTTCCCTGAAATTTTCCCAGTAGATTTTTCTTAAAAAATACCCCATCGTTTCCCATTTTAAATAAAAGTGAATAAAGCAGAGCTAATGAACAAATATTTTTTTTGAACTCTTTTTTAAAAAAAATTTTACGATAAGAGAAAAAGAAAAATAAAAGCGAATTTTAAATAATATAATGAAATTATTAAAAACCCTACTATTTTAAAAAAAGTAATAAATTTTAAACTAGCTATTCTGAGTGATTTAGAAAGGATAGCTTAATTTATAATTCGATATTTTTTGATTTTTTTAAAAATAAAATAAATACTTTGGTTAACTTTACTTTTTCAAATACAGATTTACTTTGTTCACTCGAGCTTTTCCCGGGCAGTTGTATATATATTTTAAAATTTTTAAAAACCCTCGTTACTCTGTGGACGTTATTTAAGCCAAAACAATGAACTATTTTAAATCCCCCTTAAAAGGGCGCCTGTTGGTGATAAATCAAATTTTTAAAGGTTTTTTGGTTTATGTTTTCTTCCTTTTGCAAGGCTTTTTTTTATCAAGTTACATTTGAAATCTTATATACAGTCCCCAAAAGGGGAAATTAAAAGTATTTTGGATTTACTCACAAATTAGGGAAAAAAATTTTAAAAAATTGGGATTTTTTTAAAACTTCATTTTTTTAAATTATTTTGAAAAAAATATTAAGGGGTTTCTTTTCAGTTTTTTTTAAAAAAAAAAATATATAATTTTAAAAAATTAAAAATTTTTTTTAAAACCCCCCATGGGGTATGCATTTTTTTTTGGGTTTTTTATAATATTATTCATAAAAAATTCGTTTCATTATCTTAATTATTTATAGGTGGGATGTTTTTTATGTGCAACTCTTTAACTTTAAAGGCCCCAAAATTTTTGCACGTCTCAAACTCCACTAATAATCTCAAAACAAAACAAAACTTGTATTTCGTGTTAAAAAATGTCTAAATTTGAAATATGGACCCCAAAAAAAGGGGGGTTTTTTTTTAAAATTTTAAAGTTGGAACATTTTTAAAAATGAGAGGGCCCCTTTTGCAAATTTTGTGTCAGAATTTAACTCAGAATGTTATTTGTTCCAAAGTCAAAAAGGTCCGATTCCATAGGATGCTAACGCCGAAATATCCTAGTGTTTACTTTTTTTGTCCGTGTCTATTATTTGTGGTTTTTAATTTTAAAATCTCTGAAAGTCAAAACTCCCAACAATTATACTAACATTAAAATTTTTTTTACTTGTATCTTTTTTAAAATTTGTTCTGTTATTTTACTTATTTTTTTTTCCAAAAATTTTAAAAATCATATAAGGGTCAGCCAAAAAAATTTCTTCATTCTCATAACAAAACGAAAGTGGGCCCAAAGGGGGTGTAGGCTGTGAAGCCCTTACTCTAACGCATAGGATGGCAAAAACTTGTTTGTGGTTCATTTACTCGACTTAAAAAGCGGGGAAAGGTGATGTGATATGGATGGGATCATGTCATATTGCATGCCACCCCCCCTATATATGATATCACGGGATAGGGGAAAGGCTACTATCTGTTTCCTCCCCTGTGGTTCCACTAGGCAGGTCCCATCTTTCTGCCCCGTGGTTCTAGGTTTGGGGGCACATCTTAAAGGGGAGGAATCCCGCAAGGTAAAATAAAAAAAATATTCAAAAAGCAAATTGTAAAATGGCATACATAACACTTTTAGAAAATAGCCCCTATAACTAAGCCCTTTCAGATTTCCATAGCCCAAAGTACGACCTGCTATTAAAAACGGGGTCTTACATACTCAAAAAAATTTTGTGATTATAAAACTTTTTTGAATAATATTTTATTTTTTTGGACTTCATTAATCGGAGGCATATGCAATTTTGGTAAAAAAGCATTGATTGAAAAACGAATGGAGGAAAAAAAATTTTTTTATTCCAGTTCCCGGAAAAAGAAAATTGACAGGAGCTCTCGTTCTTTTAAAACCCAAAAAGTTGTCACTTCCTTTAGTTTTCCCCACTGGTATTTTTTACTTTTTTCTTCAACTTTGTTAATTTAATTTTTTTAATGTTGTTAAAATTATTATTTTACGTTCAAAAAAGTCTTTAAATAACGATATTTTCATGTTTTTATTTTATGAAATTTGTTCTGTAAAGTTTTATCTAAAAGTTTTTTATTATTAAAACGTTACTTTTATATGAAAACATTCTTTTAAAAAAAAACTATAGATGTTCTTGTTCGCCGGTAAAGAGGACGGAAAATTTAAAAATTTTATTTTTTTTTAATTTTTTTTTTAAAATTTTCAAATGGTTTTAAACTGGTAGTTTTTAATTTTTTGGGGGCTAATTTAATTCCGGGGGGTTCTCACTCTAACAAATTTTTTAATGTGGGTAAGAGTTTTCAGTTGGCACTCTAAATATATTATTGAGGGGGGTTTTAATTTAACTAGTGTCATTTAAAAAAAAAAATATCCAAAATTTTCCTAAGTTTTTTTTTTTAAATTGCCCTTTTCAGTATTTTTTTTGGTCTTAATTCCCTAGGGATCCACAGTGTTTCCTAAAAATTTAACCCAAAAACATTTTAAAGCGTATTTAAGTACTTAAAATTCTTAAAAATTTTTTCTCATTCAGAACGTCTCTTTTTTTATGTTACCCTAGAAAGAAATGTTTCTTTCATTTTGTTGCTGATCATTAATATTGCTTTCTACGTTGAAACCATTTTTTTTAAAAATTACTATAAATTATCAATCTCAATTTAATTTTAAAAAAAATTTTTTTTGAAAATAAAGTAAAATAAAATAAAATAAGTTGTATTTATATTGTTTAAAGCCAAAATAGCCTAAAAAAAGGGCGGTAAAACACCCTGAATTTAAATTTATGTATTAAAAAGGTTTTTGGGGGTAGGTTTATATACATTAAAATAAAAAAAAATAATAATTACAAACAGCTTATAACTATTTTAAAGGGGAAGAATTTTATTATAAGATTAACACAAATGTAGCAGCCTTTAAATGTATTAAAATGTTGTTTTTCATCGATTTAACCTCGGTTTTGTGACGGAGTAAAAGGCTTCCCCTTAAAGCCCCAAGCAGTCAAAGTTGAGACCAAAAGAGTCCCACTAATTTTTAATTTCGTCTGAGCATAAGCCTTCCTATCTTCCAAAAGAAAATACTTTTTATGTGGCTGCTTTTCATCGTGAAATTTCCTTTTAGGGGCTGTCCATTAAAAGCTATCTGAACTGAAAATCCTGGTGTTTTTCTATTATACCCTGATGGTTGGCCCGTCTTCCACTGAAAGGTAGGGTTTTGGAGGTAAAAGGGGTAGTGAAGTAGAAGCCTTATCCATGCAGGGTTTAAAATTCGCAACAACAAGAAACTTTTCATTGGGCGTCTCACTAGCAAATTCCGTGCAGAAAGGACCACCCTTTTGCATGGGATGAAAGAACATCATACTATACACAATACACATGCAAATATGGCATATGTAAACAAAATTTTGAAGTTCTGTCTCATTTTATGTATCTTTCTTAATTTCACATTTTCAATTTTTTACATAAAGAGTTTTTTACCCTTTTTTAATTGCATATATTTTTTTTTCTTAAAAAAATATATTTTCTTTAGGTCGTTCTTTTGCTGCAACCCCTACAAGGCTCTTTTAATTCTTTAGACAACAATGTAATGTTTGACCCCCTTTTATTTGGGTATTGACTTACACCAGAAAATAAAAAAAGACTTTAAAAGGAGGAAAAAATTTTCACAACAAAAAAATTTTCTTGAGACTAAAAAGAATTTTTGATTCAAGAAGTTTTTGGAAACAAAGCTAAAACAACAGTAAGTCTAAATTTTTAAAAATAAAACTATCTCAGGGTTGCCACACCGGAAAACGGGGAAAAATGGAATTGTCAGGGAAAAGAAACGGCCTCTAAAATCGGGAAAATCCAAAAACTTTGATTTTTTGGAAAAGTCGGAATTTTTCTTTTCCCGGATTTTTTAAAAATTTTTTTTCAACGTGATCAATTTTTGCGGATTTATTTCCCTTTTTGCCCAAATTCCCAAAAACCCGCAAAGTGTTCCCACAAATTTCCTGCTCTAAAAAACTCGCTTCCCCTCTTATCCCCCTGCCTATTCGCTCACAAACCATCGCTCCTGTCCCTACGAAAAACCCTTCTTTTGAGTGATTTTTATTTGTTCCAAATGTTTTTTACTTTTAACTTTGAAAGTTTTTGATGAAAATTTTTAAAAAGTTTTATGGTATTATTTAAAAGTTTCAAGGGAGAAAAAGATTGAAATCAAGTATCATACAGAAAAATTTTTGGCCTAAAAAAAATCGAAGGATTACACATTACGTTTTTTGCTATAAATAAATACTAGGCTACCACCTGGCTGATTTTTTTGAGTTTCTCGATTTTTTTGTGGAATTTCCCAAATTCCCTTTTTGAATTCGCATTAATCTTTTTTTTTGATTTAGAATTTTTGTCATAATTTTTTAAAAGTTTTTTTCATATATTTTTAAGGTTCGGATTCTTTTGCTCTTTTTTTTTCGTTGTTTTTTAAATTAGTCTAATTTTTTATTTGGGGGGAATTTTAAAGTTATGTGATTAATTTTTTCCCGGGTTTGTTTTTTTTCAAAAGCTTAATTTTTTGGGTTTTTTTAAGATGCACGATTTACACATTTTCGTTCTCGATTTAAATTTCTTTTTTCTATTTCGTCGTTTTTACTGATATTTAGGATTTTTATTAGTATAATTTTTTTTTTTGGGTTTGCCGGGATTAAAGGTTTTACGAATAAGCATTTTCGATTTTTTTTCTAAATTGTTTTTTTAAGGATCACTGATTTGTCAAAGTCAAAAATTTTTATTTTCAGTACAAAATAAATAAATTAAATTTTAATAATAAATATAAACAAATTCAATTATAAATTTAAGATTAATTTTTTATTTGATAACACTAAAATGTTTCGAAATCAGTTACCGGGCTAAAACCAATAATGCTTCCTGTTTACTTATTTTGCTGCCTAGTAATTTTCACAAATTTACCGATTTAAAGTCCATTGCTCATAATGATTGACAGTTTTTTTTTTTGTTTTCCCTGCTGATCAATTTCTGACGGAAAAGTTTTCCCCGTTACTTTTGAGCTCCGGTTCAAGCCAAACGACCCCAAATATTTTTCCTTTTTCAAATGGTCAGATTATCGTGAAATTGGTATCACAAAAAGCTTGATTTTTTTTTTTGCATTTGAAACTTTTTTTGATTTTTTTTCTAAATCGGCCTATTGGGGTTTTTTGATTTTAACAGGTTTAAGTTTAAAAAATCGGGCTATCGCCGAAAATTTTAAAAATTTTTTTTTTTTTACTTATTTTTTATTTTTTTCATTTTTTATTTTCGGAATTTTGGGTTTTTAAGGGGCGTTAAATTTCAATTTGTGATGATAGATCTTCTGGGTTTTTGAATTTTTCGTGCTTAAATGGCTCACGAATCCATTTTTTAAGTTTATGATTGACCTTTTAATTTTGCATTTACCCCTTTTGAAAGGATCGCAAAATTTAACTGTTTTCCCCAGAATTTTCAGTTTTTTAACTTCCTAAATTCGGGATTTTTTTCCAATCTTTGAGATTTTTGAATCACTAAATTTTCAAATATTATCATTTTCCGTTTTGAAAAGGGTTTTTGAGATTTCTGATTTTGAAAATTTTTTTTATCATTGAATTGTTCAATCTTTTCAGGTTTTAAAAATTAAGAATCTCATTAAGCTAAAAGATATGTAAAAAGTAAAATTTAAAATTAGATTATTAAAAAAATTTAAAACAATGAAAAAGTTTTTTTTAAAAAAACTTTTTTTTTTTAAAAATTCAAAAAATACTCATATAAAGAGAATCCTATTTTATTTTGGGTCTTTGATTTTTTTAAAAAAAAATTGCCAAAAATTTTAATAGCCAGCCTATTTTTAAAAAAAAGATAGTTGTTTTGTTAATTATTTTTTTTTTAATTTTCCAATGATTTTTAAGTACAAAATTTTAAAAGAAGAGGGATAATTGGAAATAAGCCTTGAAAGTCTTTGAATTTTTACCAGCAATTTTTTCTGGAACTCTTTTAATGGGTTTTCATTTTACTGTAGTTTGTTTGTTTTTACTTTAATTAGTAAATTTCCTTTGTTTTTTACACGTATTTTTTATGATAAAAATTAAAAAATTCTTTATAATATTTTATTTTTTTTAATTTTAAATTTATTAAAACAAAAAAGAAAAAAAGCAAAACCCTTTACTTGATATCTTTTTTTAACTCAAATTTTAAATTTTTTTGGGAATTAAAAAAAGTTTTTAAAGTAACACTAGTCAAAAAACAAATCATGTTTTTGTTACTTTAACACTGTTTAAAACCCGGTTTTTTGGGGATAAAAGTTTAATATTGTTTTTTAATTCACGTCGTAAAACCTGGAAATTTTTCCCAAAATTCTCTGGGAAAAACCCGGAAAAGTCAGGGGAATTTGGGGTTTTTAAATTTGTGGAACCCGAATAATTTAAAATTTTACGTGAAAAAAAAATTGTTTAAAATTTTTGTTTTTTTGTATAAAAAAAGGATTTTTGTGGTGTGCTTAAAAAATATTTTTTTTAAAAAGGATTGGAAATATTTAAATTTTTTTTTTTTTTGGGGGGAAAATATAAAAAATTTATTTTTATATTTAATTAGGGGGGAAAATTTAACTTAATGGGAAAAAATTTTTTTTTATGGTTTTTTGGGGGGGTGTTTTTGGGGGGGGGGGTTTTCATTTTCTGTTTTTGGTGGGTGGGTTTGAAATTTTTTAAAATGGGTTTTTATTTTTTTTTTTTTTTAAAAAAAATTTTTGTTTTTTTGGTTATTTAAGTTTTTTTTGGGGGGGGGGGGGGGGGGGGTGTCTAAAATTTTTTTTTCTAAAGGTTAAAAATTTAAAGTTTTTTTTTTGGGGGAAAAAATTTGTAATCAAGGAGTTTGAGGGTTTGTTAATTTGGTTTTTAAAATTACTTTTTTTTGGGGGTAATGTTTTGTTTATAAAAAATTTGGGGTTCGTTTTTTAGGATTATTTTAGTTTAATAAAAATGAATTTTTTTTTATTTTTTTTTTTTAAAAAAAATAAAAAAAACACGGGGGGTTGTTGTTTTTAAAAAGAAAAGGAATAGAAAAAAGGAAGTTTTAAAAAAAAAAAAGGAAGAAAAGGAGAGAGAAGGCCCCTGATAATTTTTGGGGGGAGTTTAAATCAAGGTTTTGAAAAAATAAAAAAAAAAAAATTTTGTTTTTTTTTAATGTTTTTGTTTTCTTATTTTTTTTTTTTATGTTCCGTTTCTTGGGGTTTTTATTCCCCCCCCCTTTAGGTTTTTTAATCTTTTTCCCTTTTTTTTTTTTTTTTTTTTTTCTCTTTTTGGCATGGGGTTTTTTTCGTCAATTTTTTTTAAAAAATTTAAAACTAAATTTTTCTTTTCATCTTT
>JAFNEN010006688.1:0-16330 GCA_019343175.1 Oedothorax gibbosus
TTTTTTCAAATTAAAATCTTCTATGCTTTAGATGTTTACTTTGTCCCCCTTTTTTTATAGTTATTGTCAACCAACTACTTACATAATAGGATAACTATAAATTGTAAATACTAATTATTTTTAAAATCGATCCCAGATATCGTATAAAGGGGCTTGAATCGTCCTTATTTTCATTTTCCTCTATTTCGGAATAAACTGTATAGGAAATCCTGATTTTTTGTTTTTCTTTTGGGCACACAAAAAGAAATTTTATGTGAGCCATTGAATGATATCTGATTTATCTTCAACGACTGAGTTCAGTTGATCGACGTTTTACATTAAAACTACAATTTTGGGTAAGAACCAGGATAAATCAATAAATTTGGCGAGAAAATTGAAAATTTTGGGCTTTTTAAAAACATACCTTTTTGCACAAGAACAAATTTTTCCCCCGCGAAATTAAAAATATTATTAAAACCTTTTTCGTATCATATTGAAACCTATAAAAAATCTTTAAAAAAAAATATTTATACAAATATGAAAAAACTAAAAAGCGAGGTTTTTGTAAACACGCCAAGTTGTTGCGCCAAAAACCAACTGACTTGGTAAAATGTTGGTTTTCTTTGGGTTTTGCCAAATAAAATTTATATTTTGTTACATCTTTTAAAATTTAAATCACTCCCCCCGGGAGTATTGCCCCCCCCCCCCCCCTTTTGATAACTTCATTCAAAAGCACAAAATTTTTTGGGTTATTTTGTTACTTCCTTCCATGGGGAAAATGCTGCTTCTTTTATCGAAAAAAACGATAAACTAAAAAAACCGTCGCTTGTCTTTTGGGTTTTTTGGGAAACATATTTTTCTCTTTCTGGTCTTCTCATCTTTCTTTTTCTTTCTCATCTGTTTAAATTTGTATAAAAATTTAATGAATCAAAAATGTATGTTTTATTGGAAAAAGAAATTCTCCGGTCCAAAATAAATTTTTTGTTCGATTTAAAATTTTACTTGCTAAAAAAAATTTTTGCGTAAATTTGCTATGTTTCATATGTTTTTTTTAAAAAAAGCGTAGTCAAGGTTTTTGAATTTAAGAAATAGAAAATTTTGTTTTCTATAGTGATTAAATTAGAAAATTTGGTTATTTATCGATATAATGTAAAACTGTGGTGTATTTTACTTCAATTAAAATATAGTAAAAGCCTGCGCCTTTAGTTTTTAGGGAATAACTTTTTCTTTATAAAAAAGGAATAAAAAAAAAGCTGTTCTTGATGTGATTCCAAATGCTTTTTAACAAATTACTACTTAAAATAGCATTTAATCATTAAAAATGTTTCAGTATCACCGTAAAAATTTTGATGAAAATTTTACACACACACACTCCGAAAACTTTTAAAAAAAAAAATTTTTCTATTAAAGCTACCAATTTTATTAAGTAAAGTTACACAAAACTTCTTTACAGTGCATTCCCAACTTAAAAAACATTAGTATTTTAAAAATTACTTTACTGGTTTATTCTAGTTAAAAAGTAAAGGAATATTTGCCCCGCTAATATTTTTAGCATCATTTTTGAACTTAATTTTAAAAACAAAATTCATAAAAAACTAAATGCCTACTTTCCTGTTACTTAAATACTTACTGAATTCTAATCGGGAAAAAAAACTAGGTTCAAAAGTAATATATAAAACCAGCCGTTTCTACACTAATTATACACTTTAAAAAAAAAATCGAAACACAGCACACACTTAATTTAAACTTCTAAAAGCCCAAAAAAACATTTCCTAAAATTCTTTCGCAAATTAATTAATATTATTTATCATCTGCTCGTATTTATTTGTAGTTTGAAAAATCTATTATTTAATACTCTTTTACGGCACCCCCAAATTTTTCCTTTTATTTCTTCTCTGGGAAAGGCAACAATCAAATGAACAAAAATACTACTAAATTCAAAATGGCCAACTGAAAACAACAAAAAAATGTTTCTTATTGACAAAGGGAAAAAAAAACTAAAATATTATCCAAATATAGTTCGCGAAAGGGGAAAAACTCTTTTTTTTTATTCTATATATACAATCTCTTATACGGTCCCAAATTTCCCTTTTATTTCTAAATCGCAATGGCACAAATCGAGTTTGTTTACACTTTCGGCTACGGGAAAAAATAAGTTGTTTTTTTGATTTACTCAAAAGTGTCGTGCCCCCGGGGACGACAGCAATAATTACCTCCGATTTATTTGGTTGCTTCCTTTGGGCTTATCCACTAAAGGGCACATAGTTTTCCCACACAAATAATAGGCGAAAAAATTTAAGCCCACACCTTGGAAACTAAGTAAATTTAATGAGGGACATTTAACATTTTTTACATAAAATATTGATCCCAAAAATACTACGCGTGCAGCGCCTATTTTTACTGGCCACACGTTAGTACAACTTTAGAAACAGCCCTCTTTTAAAAAAATGCCCCCATGATGCCCCTACAATACTTAAAAAAAAAAAAAAACCCATGCAAGACCCTCTCTTGGGAAACCCATTCGTTTCCACGTCGGGAAATTTGCTCTGTTTCCCTTTTTCCCCAGGGCCCGCTGCCCCCCCCGGGACCCAAAAAGGGGAACACAAAAAAATTTTCGAAGGCAGCGGACTGACTCAGCGTTTTCCCAACATCCTCCCCCCCTTTGGGATTTTTGGGAGAACTAAACTCAAAAACCATTAAAAAAGGGGGAAAAAAAAACATGTTTAGTAAAAAAAAAACAAAATATAAGCAAACAAAATTCAAAAAAAATAAAAATTTTAAAAGTTCTGGGGGTTTTTACAGTACGCCCTGTTTCTAGTTTTTAGTCAATTTATTTCGTTAGGCGAAATATTGGGATTTCAGGGCCCATTTTTTACATTACAATCAGTTAATTTCTAAAGGATACAATTTTGGGATTGATCTCAGAAAAAAAGCCTTTCGAGGTCTTCACCTTTACCAAACGAGTTACATTGTCTCTCCCAGGTAATTTTAAACCACTACAGGCCAGAGGCCAAGGGCAGTCTTTTTTTTTCATCCCCTCCCAATCGGGACAACATCCCCAAAACCCTTTTTTCTTGTGGGCCCAAAAAAATGCCCTTGAGATCGAAAAAAGCCAGCTATTCTTTTTTAAAACCTTTTTTTAAAAGATCTTTTCTTACCCTTTTGGGGACGTATTTCCCCTCTATTTCCCAAATTTTTTTCTCATAAAGTGCCCATTTCCCGGGGGTCTCGTTCCCCTTCCAAGTTTTTCCCGGAACAACGGGGTGTCAATGTACGAGTTCTGGCAGTTCTATACATACTTCAAGGGCCTGTGTTCATAATTGATTGCAATCGCAAATCAGCGTGGAATTTTCTTCAAACTCGAGGGCAGCCTGTCCTAAAATTTTTCCTAAAAAGCCCCTTGGATTTTTTAAAATTAGCCTTTCCCCCAAGAAACCCCCCACCAGGGCGAAGCAGGAGGAATGATTTCCCCACTGGATCTTATTAATTTCAATTCTCTTAAATTTCGGGCCCTTTTTGATGGCCCTTTAAGCTGTATGTAACCCTTGAAATTTTTCCTTTGGTCCAAATATTAAACACCCCAAAAATCGTCCTTTTCTCGAGTAAACCTTCGCATTGCCAAGACGAATGCGGGTGTACCCCAAAATGGGGTACCAACTCAAGATTGTTAGCACAAATATACAGCACACGTGAAGATCACGACCCAATACTTAAGCCTCTTTATCAAAAGAGGTCCTCCCCAAATCTTTTCCCCAGTCACCTGGAAGTGTGAGAAGGCGCTTTTCCCGTTTTTTTGGAAACGGGGGTATTGGACTTTCAGGTTTTTTCCCCCTCGTTTTTCGTGCACAGGTCACACTTTTTCCCTAAATTACCCCGGGTATTGTTTTTTTTCCCCTTTTAAAACCAAATATTAAATTCTAAAAAGTGTCAGCAGAGTAAGAGTCCCTGTGTGTTTATTCAAAAAGATGTTGTTCCTAAATTTAATCTTCAAAAAGTAGACTCTTCGATGGTAAAAATTAGGGGTTTCCTAAAGCACTTCTTTTTTCTGTAAAACCTCGTTTGTGCCTTAAAAATTCCATTTTTCATCGAAAAATAATTAAAAATTCTTCAGACTGTTTCTTCTCCGTGTCTTCTGGAATTTTCCCTTTTTGCTCAAAAGGGGAAAGGAGCCCCCTTTTTCCCCTTGGGCGTATTCTTCATTTTTAAAATCTAAAAACCCTTTTTGGTTTTTTGGTTTTCCCCCCAACGCAGTATAAAGAAATCACTCGAACTTTTTTGGGAAAAATTTTAAAAATTTCCCTTTGCGTTAGATTGCTTTTAAAAGTTTGATCTGGCGAACCCCTTGGCTGCTACACGTTCTTCTTTTTTCTTTGCCCAATTTCGTTTTCTTCACATTGACTGACGATTTTGGGCCATAACTCGGGCATAATTTCAACCTTTCCCGGCCCTTCCCACCATGCTGATTCCTCAATTGCCGGCAGTACACCCTTTTGGGAAGGGCCCAAAATGGGCACTGTTGTGTTTTCCAGGAATGTGTTTCCCAAACTTTTCCGGGGGGTTTAATTTTTTAATTTTTTTAATTCTGTTTTAACGAAAAACCCCCCCACTGTTCATTTTTTTTGGACCATGCCAAAAACTGTTGCCGAAATCTGCCCACAAAGGGGAACTCTTTTTTCATCTAGTTTGAAATATTTCCTTAGTTGAAGCGTAAAGTCGGGCCCCCAATGGTCGAAGCCAGCAGCTCCATTCGGAAATACTTGCCTTTTTCAGATGCGAAACTCTGCTTTTGGGGCCTGTCCAAAATGGAGGGAAACACTTCTCCCTTTTCGCCGTTTTCACATCTCCCAAAGATAACTGCAGCATAACCTCTTGACTAGCATGCAGAGAGGTAAAGGGGCTAAAACTTGTATTTTTGGTTTCCCCTTATCCCCCTTTGGGAATGCTACTTCCTTTTGGCGCTGGAAGTTCTGGGGCCCTTTTCCCCCAAATTTTCTTTCCAGGTCCTTTTCCACTTCGCTGCCCCAAAAGGATTTTTTTTCCTCTTCCACAGTTTCCTGAAGCAGCAACTTCGGTTTTCAGCAAGGGAAGGGGCTGTAACTCCTAGGGGGTAAAATTTTTGGTTAACCACGGGGAACAGAAATTTTTCTCTTCTTTCCCCGTTCTTGGCACCAATTTGTCCCCCCTTTTTAAAAAGGCCCCAAAGTGGGGGTATTTTCCCTCGCTTGTTCCATTGTAAGCCGGCACATTTGTCATTGGCTCTTCGGCATTTTCTTTTGAGGGGGACTGAAAATTTCCCTTTCCCCCTCCCAACCCCCTAAAAATAAAATTTGCCTTCTTTCATAATTCTGTGGCTTCCCTTTTAACAAAAGGGGAGCTTTCTTCGCTAGGCACAGATTTACACATTTTAAAAACGTAAAAAAAAATTAAGAAGCATGTCCGTTGCCCTCGGGAAAAAACGATTTCATTTTTCCCCTCACATGATGTTGAATGACCGCCCCCCAAGAAAAAAAACGGGTGCTTGTTAACCCCCAAAAAAAAAAAAACCCCTACTCGTCGAGACGCAGCCCCTCTGTTTTGCCCCTCTTTTTTTTTCATCAAAAAAACGAAGAAAGTTTTTTTCCCCCTCGGGTCCAAAAAAAATCTGGGGGAAAGCTTTCTTGTTATTGAAATCACCCCTTTTTGTTTTCTGCAAAATCGGGCTAAAATGGCGGGAAATCTTCGTCAGATTTGCCCTTTTCTAAGCATTCGTTAAAACGAGGGAATGACTCCCATTTTTCGCACAAAGCATCAAACACGGGGGACGGATCTTCGTAGTGTTGTTTCCTTTAAAATCACGGGGCAAAGGGGAAAGGTAATGCCCCATGTAAATTCAATTCATCATGGGGAAAATTTCCTTCTAAACACCTTTTTGCTTCCATTCACGAAATTACTTCTCTGAAACCTGGCCAGCATGCCATTTTTTTGAAGTTTCTTGCAAGTCGTTTCAAGTCTTAAAAGAGCGAAAATCAAAATTTTTGGAAACTCGGCAGGGTTTTTAACTTCCATGGTAAAGGATCTTCCGTCTTTTTAAAACGCGAACATTTTTTTAAAAGTGTTTGGGGCCGATGCTTTTTTACTTCATTTTGACTTTTCTGTTCAATGGTTTCTCTGATCCCTATAAATTTCAAATTCCCATAAATTCGTCATTTTCAGCATAGCGACAGCGCCCCTGACAAATTTTTTCCTGTTTCTTTCGGTTGGGAATTTTTTACCCGACAAGCACCACCCCAACCTTTTTTCCCCAAAGCTACCAGTCCCGAAGTTTAACTTTTTTCCTTCCCCCCAGTATAAAATTTTTCCCCCTAGAACATCTGACCCAACCCAAAACTTCGTTTGGGCTATTAAATTTCATCTGATAAATGAAATTTTTTTTTTTTAAATCATTTATCCATGGCCCTTTATTTACACTAAAAATTCACTGCAAAATGTTTTGTTTTTAGGGCATCTAACAAACATAATTTTTCCCCCATTTAGATGGGCCTAAAAAAATTTTTTAAAACCCTTTATATGTATTTTTTTAGTTTTAAACCCCACCAAAAATAAATGGCAATTTTGTTTCCCCTTTTTTTTCGCCCCCCTTTCTGGGGACAGTTGTTTTAAATTTAAATTTTGGGACGCCCCGTATCACAAATAACCCCAAAACATTTTTTTCTTTTTTCGCCTTTCCCTTAAATTTTAAAACCCAAAAGTCTGCAAAAAAACATCATGAGGGGAGTTTGTTTAAAGCATGCGGGACCCCAAAGGGAAAACAAAATTAGGCTTTGAATTTTTATTCTCCGATTGAGGACATAACTCTTTAAATGTCCCCCTTTTTACCAAATGGCATTTTTTTTTTCGATCTGCAATTTTTAGAAAAGTGGCCTTTCGAAAAACATACGAACAGACCCCACCCCTCTAACTAAGATTTTTTTTGGGGGGGGGCCACCGACATAGACAAAACTTTTTGGGCATTGCTTCAAATAAGACCCGCGGTTTTAAAAAAGGAACCCACTTTTCCTCTGCGCGCCTGGGATAGCAAATTAATTGGGCCCGCGCTAAAACAACCGATCGGGGCCCTTCGCGGAAAAAATTAAATCAACAACTTTTTCCATATCCGAGCGCCCCAAAAATCCTTTGCTCGCTTTCAATTTTTCCTTTGGCTTAAAAAAAAAGTCAAAAAAGGATCTAATAAATTCGTTTTAACTTCGAGGGGAATATTTTACGATATTTTTCCCACTGTTTCAGACTTTCCCGATAGGTAAGAAAACTTTCTACAAGTGAAAAAATTTATTAGGCCCGTATTTTTCAGTTTTTATTTTTAAGGGAAAGTTAGGAACAAAGCTGTGGGGAAACAATCTATTTAAAAATTACTAAAAGGGGATCGCGCTTTATTTTTATCATTTTTCTGCAATCCCAAAAGCTATTAAACCCCAACGAAAATTTTGGGGGGATTAATAGTCATCGCGACCAAAATCTTTTTAAGCTATTAACGCTGACGCAAAATTTTTAAATTGGTCCCCCGGGAAAAACGTTTTAAATTTTAGTTCACGGCGTGGGAAGCTCGACTGCGTTTGAAAATAAGTAATAAAATTTTTTTCGGGCGTCGTTTAAACTGGGCTCTCAAAATTTTTTAAAAAAGGGTTTCCAAAAAGTCAACCATTTTTGATAGAACCCAAAACGCTTTAATTCTTTTTCCCGGGCAAGCGTGGGGGTCGTCCAAACAATTTGGATGCCGGTTTTTCCCCTCTAACGCTAACATTGCATTCCCTTTTTTAAACCCCGGTTTTAAATCTTTCTAAACAAAAATTTTAATCGCTTTGGTACTGCCCCAAAAAGACTTACAGTACCAAACTGGGTTTTAAAAAATTATCATCCGGCACTTGGGCTAATAAAAAATTTTGTGGAAATTTTCTAGCGCTTGGGTTTTTTTTCTCGAACCCCAAAATTTACCCCAATTTCAATATCGTCATTAGCCCACATTTTCGCCCGTCTAATAACGCCCCTCTAAAGCCTTCAATGCTTTATTTAAAAAGCAGACCGCTTGCTTTTTTTCATGCTTTTTAACTTTTCTAAACCCTTTATTTTACCCTATCCCGTAAGGTAAACAATATCCTTACCTGTTAAAACAGCCAGGATTGGAAAAAAGGACGGGCCGCCCCCCCCGGGGGCGCCAGATGTGTCGCTCCCGGGGACAAAAAGCAATAATTACCTCCGCCTTACTTGGTTGCTCCCCTTTGGGGCGTACCACAAAAGGGCACATAGTTTTTCACACAAAAAATGGGGCGACAAAAATAAGTCCACACCCTTCGGTAACAAAGGGTAAATTTAATGATGATATTTAACATATTTAAAAAAAATATTGATAAAAAAAATATTTTAGGGCTTGCAGCGCCTATTTTTAAATGGCCACACGTTAGTACAACTTTAGCACAGTCTCCCCTTAAAAAATGCCCCATAAATGCGCCTCCAAATACGGGCACCATGCAAGACCCTCTCTTAGCAACCTTTTCGTTTTCCACTCGAAGTTGCTCGGCTTTCTTTAAACAGGGCCCGGTTTTGCCCCCGGGGGACAAAAAGACACAACAACTTCGAAGGCAGCGGGCCCGGGACTCAGCGTTTTCCCAACCTAAGCTTTTATATAGATTCGTTATTATTTTTTAAAAAAAAAACTTTGGGATAGAATCAGTAATTTTAAAATTTAAACAGGGCAAATATTGGGGGCGTTATGTTTGAAAAATTTTAAAATTTTAAAATTTTGGTTTACTGAACTTTCCAAACACAATTGTTAAAAAAAAGGAAAAAAATTCCCAAAATTTGGGTTTTAAAAATGTTTCTAAGCGTTGACGGCTGCACGGTTTTCCCAAATTTTTTTACAAATGGATCTTAGTCAAAACAGCGAAGTATATTCTCAATAAAAAACCCTTAAATTTTTAAGCATTAATTTTAATTTTTTTATTTTAAAAAAATACTAAAGGGGGTTAACCTAAAAGGGCCATGTCCCCCGGGTTTGGGGCCCGTTTAAAAAATGTGCCAAGGTTTAAAAAGACCAAAAAACGTGCGTTGCCAAATCTGTGAAATGACAAAAAATAGTTTCATAAAAAAATTGCCCCAAAAAAGGGAAAATTTCTGCTGAGAGAAAATAAAAAAATTTCCTTATTTAAAAAAAATCGTGGCATTTGCGATCGAGATCGTAGGGAAAATTTTAAAATAAGAAATCAAACTCAATTGTTTTCTGCAAGTTCAAAAACAAAGGACAAAAAAAAAAATTTAAAAAATTTAGTTATTTTAAAAAATTAATGATTTAAAAATTTTTTTAAATATATTAATACGATTTTAAAAATTTTTAACCCATGAAAAAAAATTGAAAAGGATCAACTTATAAACAAAGTAGGGAAAAAAAAATTCTCTAATGCAAAAAAGGATTTCAAAAAAAAAAAAACTGAAAAAACATAGAAAAAAACTGAATATTTGATAATTATTCCTTAAAAAAAACAAACCTTTTTGATTTTTTTAAGCCAATGGGTGCCATAATACAAAATTTGGGGAAAAAATTGCCGGGCATGTTCCTTAAGGGTTCCCCTTTAAAGGGTAAACTAACATATTTCAATGAACGGTGAGCGAGCGGGAAACGAGCCTTTTTTCGCGGGAAACGATCCAAAAAAGGGGAATGCGCAAGCAGTTCCCGGGGGGTTTGGGGACGTAGCGCCGAAGGGGGGGACGCCCCCCAGTAATTAAAAATTTATTAAAAACAAAAGTAATGAAACCCACTCCGAAAGCTTAAAAATAAAAATGTAAATTAAAACTAAGCATAATTGCATGCAAAAAATTGCCTTTCCGTTTTTTTGGTAAAATAATTAATGAATAAAACAAAGAATTTAAAAATTTTGCCCAAAATTTTTTGACGTCCCTTCCAAACTGATTCATGAAAATATTATTTTGCTTCAAAAATGTTAAATAAAAAAAAGTTTCTCATGCCCTTGTTTTATTTGGGAACAGTGATTTAAAGGCTTTAAAAATTTAATTTCAATGCTAATTCAAAGGGAAATTCGCCGAAAAAAGTAAAATTTATGTCCGTCCCGGACGTACAGAAAAGACGGGCAAAAAGTATGAAAGTTGGGTAAACTGAGGTCATAAACTTTTTAACAAAAAAAAATTTTTTAAAATCCGATGGATAGAAACCCATTTTGGAAGGGGGGAAAGGACGGACAACGGACAGGGCAAACAAAGGACCCGGGCGACATACGAAAAACAGACCGGTGGACATCAACCCCATTTCCCAAAACCTACAGTGATTTTTAAAGACTCAAAATTGAATTTTAATGCCCAATTTTTTAAGGGAAATTCGCCGGGCAGATAGTAGATTTATGTCCGTTTCCCGGAAGTACAGACAGACGGACAAAAAGTATGAAAAGGTTTTAGTTCTGAGGTCATGCCCTTTTTAACAAAAAAAATTTTAAGATTTCCCATGGGTAGAACCGATTTTTAAAGGTGGTTTCGGGGCGGACAGACGGACAGACAAAGGACATCGACCGGGAGGTTTAATACCTACCCTTTTTTATTTTTTTTAAAATTTTTCGAAAAAAAAAAGAAAGTAGGCCAAAAAATTTCTCTCTCTTTGCGTAAAATAAAGGGTTTTTTTTTAATTCTAGAATACGTAAAAAAGTACCTTTTTATTTTACTACATCACCCGAATAATTTTTAAAAAGAAAAATTTTAAAAAAAAAAACGAAAAATTTTTTTAAAACATCAACTTTTTTAAAATGAAATTTCTAAATAACGGGGTATTTTAACTACATATTAAAAAAATTAATTTAAACTTAATAAATTTGGGAAAATTAGCTTACTTTTTCTATTTCTTTTAAAAATACTAATTAAAAAATTTTAAATTTGGTTCCCCCTCAACAAACTGTGAAAATTAGCTTTAAAAATTAAAAAAATTTTAAAGTCATTTTAATTATAATATTTAAAATGGGAATATCAAAATATGTTAAGGGGGTAAAACAAATTTTTAGCGCAATTTAAACTTAAATTCCCCAAAATGAAAGGGGATTTTTATTGCTATGAAAAAAATGTTTTTTCAATTATTTAGGAAAAGTCACTTTCCTAATTTTTTTTCAGTTGAAGGTAAAGGGGTTTTTTTCAACACTTTGTCAAAAAAAACAAAAAAAAACTAATGAAATCGCAGTTCGGGAGGGGGGGGGGGGTGGGCCTTTTAAAACCCAATTAGCTTGTTTTCAAGTAGTATTGGGAAAAAAACCAAAAAAAAACAATGAAATCGCAGTTGAAGAGCGGGGGACATCTAGAAATATCCCATTGAAGCAATATTTGTTTTAATAAAAATAATTTTATGTATAAAATTTTTTTTTCTGGTGTTGAAAGGGGACCCTGTATTGTGGGAAAAATTTGATTTAAATTTTTGCAATAACTTTTTTAAAAAAATATTTTTTAATATTTTTTAATTTTTGTCACATTAAAATTTCAAGGGAAAAGTTTAAAAAAAGGAAACTATTTAGAATTTAAAATTTTTTTTTTTTAATAAATCCCCATTTATGATTATTTAAAAAGATGTTAAATTTAAAAAAGTTGTATTTTTTTTAAATTAAATGGCTATATCTAAAAATATCCCCTTTCAAAAATTAGCAAAAAAATGGTGTAAAGAAAGTATGGAATTTAAAAATCTTTTCCCCCGCATCAAATTTTCAAATTTCGAAAATTTCCCAAACAAGTAAAAAATTTCTTTTAAAAAACATTTTTAGTTTTTTTCATAACTAGTTTTGTTGCTTTTACAAAAAAAAAAAAAACTAAATTTTTTAAATTTTAAAAAAAACCCCTTAAGATTCAAATTTTAATTTTAATTTTATTTTATATGTTTGCCCAAAAAAAAAAAAAGTGTGATTATTGGAATTACGTAAATTAAATTTTAAATGATTTAAATTTACTGAATATTTATAAAAAACTTCATTTTTGTGTATTAAGTTTCAAAGCCCGGGCAAATTTTAAAGGGTTTCATATTGGTGACTAAAACAAAATTTTTTGAAAGAAATTTTGAAAAAATAAATCTGGTTTTGCACTAATTTCCTTAATGTTTTATAAATAAAAAATTTATTGCTTTTTGACCTTTTTTATAGAAGCATTTTCGCTAAAAAGGGAAAAGAAATGAATTAAAAAGTTGTTCTTGCAAGTAAAAAAATAAACAAAAGAACAAAAAAAAAATTTGTATAATAAACTTTAAATTTTAATTATATACTTAATATTTTTTGACTTTTTACATTGCAATTTTTTCATGCATAAATCTTTTATTTAAGAAAAAAGGAAGAAGAAAAGCTATAAAAATATATTAAAGGGCATTAAAATTTTTAAGGGGGTATTTTTTACTTTTTGATTGTATTTTTTTTTAAAACCCCAAAACTCGCATGTCAGACCTAAAACGCAATTTATGACGGCATTTATTAAGAAAAAATGAAACCCCAAGGGGGAACATTAACTTTTGACATACATTTTTTTAATAAAAAATTTAAGATTACTTGCCTATTTATATTACATTTTTTGCTTATGAAGGGTATAAAATTTTTTTAAAGGGGGATTGGGTTTTATTTCCGTGATCATGTTTTTTTAAAGTTTTTTTTATGTATCTGTTTTTGGTTTTTAAAAGAAGCGAAAAAATTAAAAAAAAAAAAACCTAAAATTTGGGGGAAAGATTTTGTTTTTTTTAAACTTTCTCATAAAAAAAAGATAGGTTTGTCGAAATTTAAAGAACAAATATTATAAACTTTTTTTTATACATTACCTTCAGATTTTTTTCACCTAATTAAATTTTTTATGGCCATTTTAAAAGGGTTTTCAGAAAAAAATTTTCCCAAATTTTTTGTATTAAATTTGATATTGAGTTCATAACATAATTTTTTTTTTTCTGACCTTTTTTGCACACATTTTTTTTTTGCCCTTTTAAAAAGTTAAAACTGTTTTTCCCTGATTTTAGTGTGGCGGTCCCGCACAAACACCCCAAAATAGCCCTCGCGACTGAGTAAATACTTTGTCCAAAACGGTTTTGTTTTTGGCTTTCACGCGAGAGGTTCTGGATCGAAACGGGGTCGGGCCATAACCTTTTTCAAATTTGCCAAAAAAGTGAATTTTTAAAGATTAAATTCATCAAATGTGATGTGAACTAAAAATGTCCCTTTCAGGCTTGAAAATAAAACTGAAAAACTGCTCATTGCTCTGTCCCAAACACCTTCTAAAAACGTACCAATCATGAAAACGCCAAAAGGGGGAAAGGTTTTCAACATATGGCAATTATCGCTACTGTTTCGTAGAACTATGCCAAATTTTCGCCCGACCTGAAAATCAGGGAAAACCTAGCCTGGCAAACCGCCCCAAAGGTGACTCACATCAATGTCCAAGTCACGTGGGTTTCTGTTTTGGTTTTAATTAGAAATATTTGCTTCCATTCGTTTTTTCTCTTTTGATGCCTAATTTTTTGGGCAGTTTTTTAAAAAGTAAAAATAAAATTAAAAAAAAAACTGTGGTACTTTCAGGTAAATTGTTTAGATAGGTATTTTATAGTAATTTTTTTCCTAAAAGCCTATACTTTTTATTTGAGTAAAATTTTTCTAAAAAACTCTTTTTTGGTCAGGAATTATTTTCCCCATAAAAAAAATTTTGTAAAAATTCGAAATTAAACCTTCTGCGCCCCATGCCTTGATCAGATTTCCCCGATAATATAACTATAAAAAAATGTTTATTTTTTTTTATTAAAAAGGCAAGCTATAAGTTTTCCCAAAAAAATCAATTTTTTTTACCGAAAAGCAATTCATCTTTTTTCCTTTTCCCCCCTTTTTTTTAAAACCCCTAGATTGTCGGGCCCCAAAATGTTTTTAAGTCGTTGTGAAAAAACTCCCAACCGATCGTGATCAGTCTGGGGGGAAAACCCGGGGAAAACTTACCCCAGCACGTGACCCATGAGGGGTCGTTTAAAGGTTTTCCAATTTCGCAGTCCCTTTTATTTTATTTTTTGTTGAAAATACGAAAAAATTCAAAGCTTGGGAAAAAAAGTCAAACAAAAAATACCTCAATCATAGAAAGAAAACATTGATGAGGAAAGTTTTTTGAAGGCGTAAATTTTTTTAAAAAAAAGAGATCCAAAATTGTGATCCAGAAATATTTTTATTCCCTTTCCCTTATCCCCTAGAAATTTTAAAAAAATTTTAAAGGGTTCGTGTTATTTTCCCGAAAGGGCCCTTCATTCATAGGAGAAGGGGGGGTCTTCCCTTTTTTTTCAGTTTTTTTTATTCCCAAAAAATTTTTCATTTTTTTCAAGAACAACGAGTTTTTTTTTTTGTTTATGTTAAAATGTTAAAAAAAATAAAAGGTTAAAAACATTTTTTTATTTAAGAGTAGGGTTAAAATAATTCTGAAAAAAGGGTTTTTTTCTGTTTAAATATTCATAAACGAAAAAGAATATTTTTTAAACCCATTTATTCACAAAAAAAGAATTAAAAAAAAAAAAACTATCTTGCATTTTTTTTGCCTACTTTTTTTTTTAATTCGAAAGAATTTAAAAAAAAGAAAAAGGTTTGACATGGGGTGATGTCCGTTGCTGTCGTCTGTCTGTCTGTCTGTCCGTACCCCCCTTCCCAAAAATCAGTTCTACCCATGGGATCTTAAAAATTCCCTTTTTTTGTTGAAATTTAGACCTCAGATCCCCAACTTTCATATTTTTTTGTCCGTCTTCTGTACGCCGGACGGACAAAAATCTACATCGGTCGGGAAATTTCCCCCTTTGAATTAGCATGAAATTAAATTTTGAGTCTTTAATCATGTAGGTATTGAAATCGGTTGATGCCCCCTTGTCTGTCTGTTCGTAGTCTGTCTGTTTTTCCGTCTGCCGCCCGTCTGTCTGTCTGCCCGTCCCCCCCCCCCCCCTTCCAAAATCGGTTTCTACCATCGGATCTTAAAAATTCTTTTTTTGTTAGAAAGCTTGACCTAGTACCAACTTCATATTTTTTGTCCGTTTCTGACGTCCGGAGGACAAAAATCTACTATCTGTCGGCAAATTTCCCATTGTTTTAGTTTTAAAATTTCAATTTTGAGTCATTAAATACGTGGGTATTAAAAAAAAATGGGGTTTGATGCCCATCTGTCTGTTGTTGTATTCTTCTGTTTTTCCGTCTTGTCTGTCCTTTACCCCCCTTCCAAAATGGGCCCTTTCCATCGGATTTTAAAAAATTCTTTTTTGTTAAAAACTATGCCCTCAGATCCCCCAACGTACATCTTTCTGCCCGTCGTCTGTAGTCCGGACGGACATAAATCTACTATCTTCGGCGAATTTCCTTTAAATTAGCAAAAATTTAAAATTTGAGTCTTTTTAAATCATGTAGGTATTGAAATGGGTTGATGTCCATCGTCTGTCTGTTCGTAGTCGCTGTCTGCCCGTCGTTGTCGTCCCCCCCCCCCCCCTTCCCCAAATCGGTTCTATCCATCGGATCTTAAAAATTTTTTTTTTGTTAAAGCTATGACCTCAGATCCCCAAACTTTCATACTTTTTGTCGTCTGTCTGACGTCCGGAGGGACAAAAAATACTATCTGTGGGGAAATTTTCCCCATTGAATAGCTTTGAAATTAATTTTGAGTTTTTAAATCACGTTGCCAAAAAACAATGGCATGAGAAATTTTATTTAAAAATTTTTGAAGCAAAAAAAATTTTTTCTAAATCAGTTTGAAGAGTCAAAAAATTAAAGCAAAATTTTTGATTCTTTGTTATTCATTTTTTTATCTACCAAGAAAGCGGGAAGGCATACTTTTGATGCAATTTTGCTTAGTTTTATTTTTAATTTTTTATTTTTTAAAAGCAGTTTGGAGTAGTTTTTATTACTTTGTTATAATAAAATTTAATTATTCTTTTAACTACAAAAATCACGAGAGATGATAAATAATATTTAATTAATTTTCGAAAGAAATTAAGGAAAAAAGTTTTATTTTGGCTTTTTGAAGTTTAAATTATAGCGGGGCTGTGTTTCGATTTTTTTTTTTAAGTGTATAAATTTGGTAGAAAAAGGCGTTGAGATATTTTTCTTTAGGGAACCTAGTTTTTTTTTTCCGATTTTAAATTCAGTAAGTATTTAAAAACAGGAAAATGGGTTTTAGTCTTTTTGAACTTTTTGTTTAAAAAATTTGAAGACTTTAGTTTTTAAAGATTGTTTTTTTTTTAGAAACTCTTGGTTAAAAAGGAATTTGTTTTTTTTTGCTTACATGAAAGAAAGATATTTCATGCGACTTTAAATTTACGGTTTTACATTTTTAAATTATAAAAAAATTTTAAAACAATTTAAATATC
>JAFNEN010006689.1:0-15380 GCA_019343175.1 Oedothorax gibbosus
ATGTTGTTTAAATCGACGTTTATCCCAATTCGCCAGATGTCCCCAAAATATTAAAATTTTTAAAAAATTTTTTTTTTTTTAAATAATGATAAAACTTATCTGCTTTTATTAACATTATTGTTTCATTCTTCCTCAAAATAAAATAAATTTTAAAAAGTTACTATTTTAAAAAAAATTCCCAACCTGAGAATGTCGAAAATTTTCGCGATTAAAACTTCAACATTCCTCGCTTTCGAATGTTGGCCGATGTCGGAGAATTCGGCCCAACTTGGGGTGCTACCTGGGAGGGGTGTTTTTCATTTTTCATTATTCACTGTGAAAAATGGCGAAAAAAAAATTTTCAGTTTAAAAAAAAAGGCAATTTACAATTATTTCCTTAAATAAAAATAAAATTTTTAAAAAAGCATTTCCCAATCGGGTGAAAAAAGTAATTTTAAAATTAAAATTTTGGGGAAAAATCGTTTGTAATTGAGTAAAGTATTCATAAATAATGTCTAAAGATTTTTTTTTTTCCCCTTTGTTATTTTTTGGTCGTACTGTACCAAAAATGAAAACTTTGATTCATTATTAAATTTTTTTAAAGTTTTTTAATATTTTTTTTATAGTTTTCCGGTTTTTAGTTTTTGTATCTTTCTATAAAAGACTAAAAAAATCTCCCACTTCAATTCGATTTTCTCAACTATCAATTCGATTTTTTTTTTAAAAAAAAAATTTTTTACATTTTTTATATCGTTTCTCAAGGTTTTTTTTCGGTTTTAATTGCATAAATTTGGAATTCACAAACTTTACAATACTAAAACATTTTTTGCGGTGTTTTAAAAAATAGGGTTAAAATTTTGAAAAAGAACACTAAAACTCTCATTTTTATTATTTGTGATGTTTCTTTTTTTTCGAAAAATTTTAAACTTATTACCATTTTATAATAAAAAAAATTGTTTTTTTTCTGCAAACATAATTATTACATTTTTTTCACCCGGGGGTGTTAAAAGATTGTACAGTTCTAGTTATCCAATCAATTATAAAAACACTTTTTCAATTAAATTGGTGGAAAGTTTTTCTCCAAAATTTGGGGTCAGCACATGCTGCCACCGTTTTTTTTCGGAGTACGTTCCACCAAATTTTTTATTTGGGCACAAGAAAAACCCTTATAAAAAAAAATGATTTTTTGTAGTTAATGTTGTTTTTGAACTTTTTACTCATAGTGTGCAGTTATTCAAAGCAAAAATGAAATTGAATGTAATATTATTAACGAAATCAAAACATCTCATAACCCTCATTTTTTTTACTATGTAATTTATAAATTAATTAAGCAAAAAATATAATTAATACTTGACTTGGAGAAAAGGAAAAGATTAAACCTTTTTAAATTTAAAAATTTAAAAAAATTTTAATATTTTTTTTATTATTAACAATTATATTTTTTGTATTTGCTACCTTGCTTTTTAAAAAAGTTTCCTTATTTAGCACAAAGAAAATATTTTGGGGAAAAAAGTTTAATTTCAATAGCCAACAAGCGATATCGGGACCAAACCCGAAAACTATTGAAACTTTTTTTTTCTTGTTTTGTTTGAATCGGCGGGAGCTGCGATGATTTATTTATTTCCTGTATCATTGCACCGCGTTTTTCCCTCTGCCTTTTTTCTCTTTGTTTTTACCCAATTAGGTTGGCCACGAGGTGTTGTGTTGTAGTTTTAAAAAAAATTATGAAATTGATTTTTTAGGTACATTCATATTATTACTAAAATTCTATCTATGTTTCGAAAATAGTTTTAGCTTTGAAATTTATATATGATCCGTAGTCAGGACCATGAATTTTTTAAAATGTTTTTGCCAACGATGCTAAATTACTTTTTATTTAATATTGATTAATCAAAAAAAAGGCCTGACCTTTTTAGTGTTTTATGGAGATTTTTTTCACAATGTTTAAAAAGTTATTTTACTACAATAAAAAAGACACACACTAGACTTTATACCCTTTTTTATTATTTTTTAGCATATGATTTTCCAATCATATCGAAAAATGGAGCAAAGGCACAGGGAACGTTTTTTTTTTTATATTTACAAGAGCCCCCTTTGTCAAAATTTTTAATTTTTTCAAATGCTTATAATGAAAAAAGTGCAATTTACAAAAAGTTATCAACAAATTCAACTTATATTAATTCAAAATAGTTATTATAATAAAAAAATAACTACAAACACAATCCCTTATTTTTATAACTAAAAGGGATTTTAAAGAAAAATTTTTTTTAAGGGATTCAAATTATTTCCAGAAATATTTTTTAATGATCCTTGTTTACCAAAAAAGTTGATATAAAATCATGAAACTTTAAAAATTTTGACAAAATCGCAAAAACTCGGGAGACCAACTTTTACGTAGTGTGGTGAATCTTTTTTAATTTCATTTCTTTTTAACTTTCTTTTTTTTTCGGCCCCCCATTTTTGAGCCCTTTTTTGGAAAAGTAAACGCACACGGTACTTCTTTTTGCCCCAACCCCTTCAAAATTACGAACTAAAACTAAAGTTCTGTAAAATCAAATTTCTCACTCTAAAGTATAAATTCTTATATTTCTTTTAACCAAATCCATGCATCAAAAAGGGGGGGCAAATTCATTCCCGTGAGATTCGAACCGAACAAGACATCACTTTTGCTCCTACTTTAAAGCCAAAAAGGCCCTGTGTGTCTCCATGATTTACTTATTATTTCTTTTATGTATTGAGTGCTTGGTTACTATATTAAAGGGGCCCGTCCGGGGCCGAGTGGGTTAAGGCATCACCAAAGGGGGTTTCGACCTTCTCGGGAGTGGGGGGGTTTTTGAATCCCACTTACTGCAGTCATCCTAAAAAATTGGATCTGTGCTGGAAATAGTAAAAAAATCCTCATCACGGATGGGCCCGAGTACACAGGGACAGACGTGCTCGTTAAATCTGTGAGTCCAAAAGTCCCGAGGCGTTACGACATGTCGCCAAAGTTCCTTTGGGGGTGCCCGCTCAGGGGGCCGACCTCGTACTTGCCGGGGTTCTAAAATACGAGGCGTTATTGGCTGTTTTAAAGCTTCTGAAGGAGGCTAAAATAGGCACCGGAAACATTCCCTTTACCTTCCTATATTAAATGCCCTTTAAAAACCTTTGTCATTCCACATTTATTCGTCTACAACACCGGTCCCACCACGCCTCAGTATTTTCCCCTTTAAAATGCGATTATACATAGTATTATGACATCTATATCATTGACACTTATATTAAATTTTTTCTAAAAGGGGAAAAATTTAAATGAAAGTATTTTTCACCATTTGAGATCCTAATACAAGCTAAACAAATTGGGGAAAAACTCTGTTTTTTTCGACTAATAGTTTGCCAGTTATGAAAATAGACAGAAGTGCCCACATTTTATTTAAAAAAAAAAGATATTTTATAAAGTATAACAACATGCTTTTTTTTCTCGTTTTTCCCATGTTTTGATTACTAACTTGAAAAAGTTTTTTTTAATTTTAAAATTGTGTATCTCATCTCAAGATCTTATAAATGGTGTACATAAGTGTGTAAAAACAAATGTACATAAACTACGAGATAAAAAAAGACAACTAGCAAAATAATATTATAGAAAAATATGAAAAAAAGTCAGTTGCTGGTGTCTATGTATTCAATTTCTGAAAAAAGGTACGTTCACGGGGGAAATGTTTACACAAAAATGCATTACATGGAAATTGGAAACAGGGAACTCAAAAGGAACTTGTTTTTTTAAAAATTTTACGTTTCCTACAGGAAATCAATTAATTCATATTTAGCACGCGTTTGAAGTTTTCTACAATTGACGTGTTAAAATAAATTTAAAAAATACTTTTTAAAAAAAAACTCAACCTTATGTTAGAGCTTCAAATTATAAAAATGTCCAGATATTTTTTAAATACATTCTTTAAAATTTATTTAATATTGAAACATTTTTCCCATTTCCCATTCGTAAAGCCCTAACTATAGCCAAAAGGTTTTAAATCACGTTTTAAAAAAGATATTGTAAGCTAAATAATTAAAACCCGTCGCATTTTTTTCCGTGAACCTTCACCACCGTAGCTGTGTAAAAGACTTCCTTTGCTTAACCCAAACTTAGGAGTTGTCGAATTCAATGTATCTGAAAAACACAAAAAGTGGATCTAGTTTTAACTGAGGTCATTAATAAAACTAGTCCATAGAAAAAACCATTTTTCCCCAGCTAGTACTGGTTTTAATAAAAAAATTGGTTTAAAAAAAATTTTAACTACAAAAAACTTTAATTAGATAAACTAAATTACGGAAATAGCACGATTTAGGATAACGGGTTTGGTTCAGTTTAGTTATTGGATTTTTTGCTGAAATTCAATGAATGTGTTTAGTTTTGGAAGTTTCTCCTTAAGAACGGGATAGTGCGCTTTTTTGGGGCTCCTTGTTGTAATACGATTTAAATTTCCTTTTTCAAACATTTTAAAAAGGGATTCATTTGATTTAATAAATCGATGTGAAAGATTTGAAATTTCGCAGTGCAACAAAGCCTTGCAACAACAAAACCCCTATTTCACCAATCAAACCAAATGTACGTATTTTCCACTTCTAAATTAAAAAAATGAAAGGGATACATTGAATTAAAAAAATCAAACAATCGCTTTTAATGCTAGTTTTTATTTAAAACGTTAGATAATTAAAGTTTTTGCTTTACACTATTTTTTAAACCAGCAATTGTTTTTAAAATATTATTAGCTGGGAAGGGTTTGTTCTAACTAGCGGAAACTAGTTTTTACTATGGTCTCAGTTAATTTCTCGGGTAAGAAAAAATTACTTCAAACCGGGAAGTTTTGAACAACTTTAACGGGGGTTTGGGGAATGTTTTGTATACTTTTTAAACGAATAAAACCGATAAAGTTTTAACAAAACGCAGGAAAAAAAAGAAGTTGAACATAAATAAACCTTAATTAAGATTCTAAATAAAAGCAGACCAAAAAACGCTCTTTGAAGTGAAATTTAAAAAACCAAAAATTTGCAGCAAAGCAAAATGAAAACAGGTGAGGTACATATCTCAAACAACCTCAGAGGTTTTTGTTTGAGGCTATTGTTGAACAGAAATTCAAAAGTCTTAGAACTTCCATCACTATCCCGATTTGGGTTTACCACATGTCAACTGGACATATCAATTTCGATTAAGACAGCAAAAACTGGGTCCCCCTCAGTATTCTTGGTATGGCCTAAAAAACCAGGCGAGATTTCTAAATTGCAAATGGCAAAGGGGCCAAAGACCAAATGCTCTTCCAGATTCAGACGGACCACAAAAAGTTTGAAGTTTTTAGGGCCCGGAAACCCAAACTGTTCCTTTTACTGCCCCAACTGTCCCCTGGAGGGGCTCAAACCAATTCCCCAACACATACTCCTTGCCTGGTTTTCGTGGAAGCAGGCCCGATCACCGAATAGGCTGGGGAAGCCCGGGCTTCCTTCTCAAAAAAAAATTTTAAGGGCCCCCAAAAACACCTTTTTTTTTTTTTTTTTTTTTTTAAAACTCATTCTGTTACAAATATCCCCCCATTTTAAAAACTTATGTTCCAAAAAATTTTTTTATTTTAAATGTTTTTAAATGAAAGTTATGTTTTTAAATTTTGTAAAATGAATTTTTAAAAAACAGTTATTAAAAAAGTGTATGTTAAATTTTTTTTGTGAAAATTATATTTTTTAAGGGCTTTGGGGTGTCAAATTAGAGTTTGGTCATGCTTGGAAGGCCCGAACCAACAGATACAAAAACATTTTTTTAATTTTTTTCTGCAGCGGGGCTTCTTGCTGTGTGACTGTTGTTTTTTTTTTAGGTTTCTGTTGGGAGGCCACAACATTATTTATTTCCAAAAAAACTTTCTGATGCGTGGAGGAAAATTTAAAAAGAAAATTTCTTGTAATGAACATAACAAATTCACACGTTTAATTTTTAAAAAATTTGCTTGCCAAAAACATTACAAAGGCCCTGTACCTTTTTTCTTACTAAAGTGGGCGCCACATTGTGTATGTTGGCCCATTATTTGGGGGCGCAAATTTGCCTCGGGGGGCCCCCCAAAAGGGGGGGGGCCCCCCAAAACAAAAGGGAGGTTCCCTTGCACAAAATCTTTATCGGGGCCCCGCGTGGAAGGACATCAACGACGACCCCTTTTTATTTGTGGACTTCTCAGCGTCACCCATCATGGAATTTGGTCTAATTTTGACCCAGGGTTGTAAAAAAAAATCGACTGATTTTTACTGACTATGAAAATTCTCCCAATTTTAGTTTTTCCTTTGTTTTTTCCCATTTCCTTGTTACCTGTCCATTTAATAAATGTATTTGTTTTTTTGTTTTACAAAATCGTTTGGTTTTTTTTTCAAAAAATTATAAGAACCTGCTAAGCAGGGGCCCTGGGGCCCCCCCTTTGGGCCCCTTTTTACGCGAGGATTTAGCCAAGTCCTATCAAAGTTTTTAACCCTTTTTTCGGGAAGATTTCGGGGAAAGGGGTTAAAGGGGACGTTTTCCCTTTCGACACTCTTTATTTAAATTTTTTTGGGGAATTTTCAAAACCTCATAGTACTTTTTTCCCAAAGTTTAAAGCTCAAAATGAAGTAAGCTAGATGTAAAAAAGATCTTTTTGCAAACTTAAAAAACCCCGGGCCCTTTTTCACCTGGACACCCCCGGGATTCCAGGCCTGCTTCGTTTCTACCCTCTGAGGTGGGTTTAAACCGGTCGGGGGCCTGGTCGGGGTGACGCAACCCTTTGAAAACCCCCAAAGTAAGAGATGCCCGCGATCTTCACGAAAAAATCCCACTTTTATTTGGAAACCCGGGGGGACACCCCCTTAAATATTTGTGAAATTTGTTAAGAAGCGAATTAAAAAAAGATGAAAAGCCGGTAATAAACTTTTCATTGTTTTTAATCCTATTTTTTGGAAATGGATAAAAATATTTTTTTTGAAAAAATTATTTTTTGAAAATAAAAACATATTCAAACAAATTTTAAAAAGGGTGGGATTATAGATTTTCTGAAAATTTCTATTTTATATTTTAAAAAAACAGTAGGCTTGAACAGAATCTGTCATTTAAACCCCCCTTTCCAACCCAACAGTTGTAAATTAAAACAGGTAAAAAAGGCCCCCAAACCAGAAATTAATTTCTTTTTAAACTTTTTAATTTTCAAAATTTTTGTCTATTTCCCCCATTTTTTTTTATTTCAAAAAATTCCCAATAATTATTATTTTATCGTTTGAAAAATTTGAAATTTATTTTTTCAAAAAATAATTTTTTTAATTTTCCCCTCGCTTTTAAATAGAATAAAAAATATTTCATATCAACATACAAAGAATCTCGTAGTGAAATATATTTAAATCATTTAAAAACTGATCGATGTCGAAAAAATTTAAAAATTTTTTTTAAATTTTAATTGGTCTAAAGAATTAAAGTTTCTGGGGCGTTTTTGCGAAAGCAATTTGTTTTAAATTCCCAAATAAAAAGGGCTTCCTATGCTTTTTAAAGGAGCTTTTAAAATTTTGCATTTTTTTTAAAAAAATTTTAAAAGTATTTTCGAATTCAGTTCTTTTCTAAAATTTTTCCAATGTTTTTAAAATTCGATGCCTAAAATTGTTTGAAGTATCACATTTGCCCAGCATTTGTGTTTGGGAAAAATAAAAGTGGGTGACAGAAGCCCGGACTAAAACGGTTAAAAACCCTTCCATTTTTTACGAAAAACGTAGTGGGGAAGCAAAGATTTTTTAAAAATATTCAAACACCCGGGGGAAATTTTGGGGCTTAAAAAATTTATTTTTCCCAAAATTGGTTTAACACAGAGGAATTTTGTTTTCGGGGACCCGAGGTTTTTCCTTCTCATTCGCTATAAATTTTTGGGTTATTTCAAATGTGTTACTTTTAAAAATTCATAAAATTTTTTTGCATTTTAAATTGTGTGTTTTTTTTAAATATATCGTAAAAACTACACCATAAGTTTTTTTAAAAATACTCCGTAAAAGAATTTTCCCGATTTTTCCGAGTTGTTTTGCCCATTTTTTAAATCACCCCTTTGTGATTTCTTCCTTTGGGGCTTCGTAAAAGTTTGGGGTCTTACGTTCCACCCTCCCCCAAAACGTTTTCCCAACTTTGAAAGGTAAAATTTGCACGGGCTTTTTGGTTCCCATTACCCCCGGACTTGCTGCAGACAGTATGGCATTTTCTTTGGGGGATGTGTGCCGTATCACTAAAGGCGCGCACATTGAGAAATTATAGGAAAAAATGGGTTTAAAGTTTTTTTTTCAATGCCCTGTATAAATTTGTTAATTTTTTAAAAAAGAAGCCCTGTAAAAATACCATTAAAACTCGGAAATTTTTTTAAGGGAAAACCCTGTTTTTTGAAATTTTCCCTTTAAAACAAAATTTTTTGGATGATGTTAAGTTTAAAAAAATCCCAAACATTTTCTATACCCTTTTAAATTTTCAGCATATTGCCCAAATTTTTTAAAAAATGAGTTTTTTTTTTTTCTATATTTTTCGGCAGAAAAGTTAAATGTGGGGTAATTTTTTCTTGAGTTACTGTAAAAAATTTTGAAATCAATGAAAAAAAAAAATATCGTGGTTTGTTTTATATATTTTTTTTTTAAATTTTTTTTTTGCTTAAAACCCTTCATCTGAAATTTTCCCTTTTCAAATTTATTTTTCCCAAAACGGGAAAACCTTTTTTTAAATTTTCAACCCCAAAATAACATAACTGCCCCTGTAACGGAAATTTCCCACTTTTGACATTTTTTTGCACTGTCATTTTTTTTGGAAAATGGTGGGAGGGTTTTAGTTAATTTCTGGTAATTAAAAGGTAGAGTTTTTCCGGGGAAAGGGGGCCCACCAAGCTTCAACTAAAAAGAAAGAGCAATTAAAATAATTTTTTGAAAAAATGCCTGGGTTTTATAAAAAAATAAGGCCCTGGAAAATATGCCCTATTTTTAAAATACAAGAAAAAAGAATTTAATTTCGGGGAAAAAAATTTGGAACGGGTAGCGGGGATCATCAATTTATTAAATTTCCCCAAAGGAGACGTCAAACTGCTTTTAAACCCAATAATAATTTTGGTGACCTTTACTCACCAGTTTTTTTTGCACTGGGGGTTCCGTCCGGATCCGTGAGTTTTTTCCAAACAAAAAAATCCCGGAATAATATTGGATTGATCGTTTTTAAAAGTCCTCCTGCCCCCCGGGTGTAAAAAATCAAATAAAAAAATTCAACATAAAAACCAATTCATTGAAAAAAAAATACAGTATAAACTTTTATTAAAATATAATAAAGACAAACTTTTCCCAAAAACCAATGGGGAAAATTACAAGTAAGATTAGTAAGATAAGTATTTGTAAAAAACAAGCTACAAATCACCCCAATTTTGCTTATCCCCCCAGGGGGTTTAAACCGAGTTTTAAAATTTTTCAAATTATAAATTTAACGAAAATTTTCCCGGGGATAACTCCCAAAACCCTTTAAAATAACTCTTAGAGTACTTTTATTTGAATTGCATTTTTAAACTCTTTTAAAATTTAAAATGGGACCAAATAGATGCTTTTAATTTAAAAGGGTTTGTACAGGGCTATGAAAAATTTTTAGACAATGACTTCTTTTAGTTTAAAAAATTTTAAAATTTGTGTATTTAGAATTAAAAAAAAAATTCAAAACATTTTTAAAAAATATATTTTGAAATGCTATAATTAAAAACATAATTTTTTTGATTTGCTAAAAGCAAAAAAATTTTTTTCATAAAAAAAAAATTTTGTATGATGAAAAAAGTTTTGACACAAATTCGAAAATTTTTGCTAATTTAAAGTAGATAAGGCCCTAGGTTCAAAAATTTTGATTGATGAATTGTTTTTTTTTAAATATGTTTAAAATTTAAAAAAAAGGGACCCTGAACAAAACCCAAAATTTAAAAAACCAATATTGGTTAAAATTTTTCCCAACCAAACAGAAAAACCCACTTTAAATTTTATTCAAATCATTTTTTTGCTAAAAATTGTAAAATTTTAACTCTCAAAATACGAATCAAATGCCTCCCAGCCCATCCCCTTTAAAAAGGTTTTGGCCAAATTTCGGGGGATTTAGAGACAACTTTAAACCGATTTTCTTGTAAAAAAATTCAGCCCTTTTCCACTTAAAATTCCCAAAATAGTGAAATTTTTATTTTTTTTTACCTTTGGGACAAGGGAGTTTGTCCCCTCTTCAAAAATGAAAAAAAAAAGTCTTTCCTTTTTAACTTTAAATTTACTCCAAAACCCATTACAAAAAGTTCCTTTCTTTAAAATTAAAATTTTAAAAATTTTTTTGGAAAAAACCCGGGTTTTCTTTGAACCGGTTAAAAATTTAACCGGTCCCCTTTTGGCTATTTAAACACGTTCTTTTTAAAACCCTTTGGTGTTTTAAAGTGGCTATTTTGTCTTTTTGGTGAAAAATTGAACCAATAGGGGTTTTTTAAATCCTTTTTATTTTTCACCTGATATGTTTTTTTTTTTAATTTACATATAAAAAAAAAATACAATTATAAACCCAAATTTCAAAATTAAAAACCTTTATTTTTTAAATTAGTTTAAATCCCCTATTTTTCTAAACTTTTGCATCTTTAAAAAATTTTTATTTTATAAAAAAAAATTTTTGCTATAGAAAAATCAAAAAATTTTTTAAATTTTAAAAATTTTTTAAAGTTTTTAAAAGATTTTTTTTTAATTGTTTTGGGTTTTTTTTTTTTTTTTAATTCTACTTTTAAAATTTCCAAAATTTTAAGCTAAATGAATTCATTGTCAAAACTTTTGCATCGCAGTGTATCTTGAAGTTTTCCCCCTTTTCTAAAAAAAATCTAATGAAGTATTCTATTAATTTTTGGCAAAAAAAATTGAAACAAATCATTGGTCAAAAAAAATATGTGAGTAAATCATTTCATCGAATTGAGTTAAAAACGAATGCGTGAGTTTTATGCCCATGAGAAGGCCAGCTGAAAGGGTTTTTTTTTAAGGGCTTTAAAGAAGGGGATGGGTTTTTTAAAGGGAAACTAAATTCAAAAATTTTATTGCCCGGGGAGACGGGATTCCCCTTTTATCTAGGTTCTTTGTTTTTAAAGGGGTTTTTGGATTCCCAAAATTTTTTATCTGGTATTAGTCCAATACTCAAACAACCGGGGGCTACCCCCGGCCCAAAACAACTTTTAAAAATTTTTGTTTGGCCACTTAAATTTGAGTTAAAATTTGGGGGGTTTTGAACCATAAAAAAAACGCATTTTTTGTGTACGAGAAACAAGGGGCCATGCCCGTTTTTTTGGGTTGATACTGTCTATTTTTTTGGGAAAAAATATCTCATAAATTTACAGCTGAAAAAAACTTTGGAAAAATTTTTTGGGAAAACTTTCCCCAAATTTCCCAGGGCAAAAGTCATTTATTTTTCAGATCAACGACTGATACTTGAAGAGTACAGGGGGAAAAACCGCCTTTTAATTTATTAGGAGGGCCTTCCCCGTAATTGTATCTGCTTGGCGGCCCTTGGGGGGCAGGAAACCCGGTTTTTTCTTTTCCTTTTCCCCTCGGAATCGTACATGCGTGAATCTCGGTAGGTAGAAAAATTTGTAGTTAGGGGCTTTTCAAATTTTTTGCGAAACTTAAAATTTTTCTTTAAATTTTTTTAGAAATTTTTTTTTTATTTTTTAAAAATCCCTACTTTTTTTTTAAAACTTAACATGGGGGGGTGAACACAAAAATTTTGGGAAAAAAAGCGGAAAATGAATTTAGGGTTGGGGAGTTAGAGAAGATGCACAAGAAAATGAAAATGGTTTCCCTTTCATCAGTTTAGGCGATTACTCCCCTTTTCATCGCCAAAGGGTGTTGATGAAGAAAGTTTTCTTACAAATTTGCGGTTTTTTCCCCGTACTCTTCTTGTAACTGTTAATTTGCTTTTATTTTGAAACGGTTCAACATTCTAGTTTTTTAAAAGAAAAAATAGATTTTTTAAAAATAATTTTTTTAAAGTTTTTAAAAAAACTACAAAGGTCCAAAAAATGTGTACCCCCGGGTTTAAAAAAATAATGCATTTAAAACGTATTACTCTTTCCCGTATATTCTGAAACTTGTCCAAAGTTGCAGGGAAAATAAAGCTTTTTCGACCATCCACCCCAAGGGTAAAATGTAGGAAACTGAAAATATTAATTTTAAAACTTTAGATAATTTTTTAAACATGAGTACAAAAAAAAATGGTGGGCCCATAACTTTTGAACTTAAAATTTTTTTTTTTGGGGCTCTAAAACCAAATATTTAAAAAATTTTTTCAAATAACAGATCAATTTTTTAGATATTCACGTTTTTTTGTGGCCCAAAAAGGTAATTAAAACCAAGTTAACTTTTTTTAAAAAATGGTTTTGAACGCTTTTTTAAAACCCTTAAAGACGATTAAAAAAAATTTTTCAAAAAAATTTGGGGCCCCGGGGTATTTGGGGCCCATTTTTTTAAATTTTTAGTTTTAATTATTTTAATTTTACAAAAGGGAAAAATTTAAAGAAATAATTAAACTTACCCTTAATGGATAAGGGGTTTTTATTCTCTCTTGGGGAATGGGGGTTATACCTTGTTTTTTAATGTAGTTATGGCTTCAAGAGCGCGGAAAAAAAATTTTTCTTTTTATTCTTATTTTTAACCGCAAAAAAATAAAAAAATTGGGGGGTTTTAAAGCTGTAATAGGATGGAAAATTTTTGGGTTTTCCCTGCCCCTGTTTTTTTAAATTTAAAAGATGATTAAAAAGCGAAATTTAAAATTTAAATCAAAAGGAAAAAAAGTGTTTTTTTGAGTTTCCCCTTTTTTGGGAAAAGGTGATCTGTCGGACTTTTTTTTGTTTTTCTTAATTTTTTTTTCCGATGGGGGTAATTTGGGGAAAATAAATTCTCCCATTTTGCAAAAAATTTTTTAACTTTTTTTTAAAACCCCAAAAAAGTGAAATCCCCTCCCATAGGGGGAAATGCTTTTTGGCACCGGAAAGGAGTGGAAAATTAAATCCATTTAGTTAAAGGACTGAGTTAAAAAACCCCTCGTTTTAAGAGTTTTAGGATTAGATTGTTTTTTTTATTTTTTTTACCCCCCGCAAAAAGAGTGAAATCCCCCCCATGGGGAAGTTTCATTTTTTGGGACCCAAAAGGGGTGGAAATTTAAATCCACTGAGTTAAGGAATGAGTTAAAAACCGCTCGTTTTAAGAGTGTAGGGGGGGGCCGGGAGATTGTTTTCTTTTTTTTCTTTTTCCCCCCTCCCCCAAAAAAAAGTGAAATCCCCTCCTATAGGGGAAGGCATTTTTGGCACCGGGGAAAAGGGGTGGAAATTAACCCCCATTTAGTTAAGGACTGAGTTAAAAAACCGTCGTTTTAAAAAAGTTTTTAGGATGTAGATTGTTTTTTTTTATTTCTTTTAACCCCCCTCCGCAAAAAGAGTGAAATCCATCCATAAAGGGGGAAATGCATTTTTTGGCACCGGGAAAAGGAAGTGGAAATTAAAAAAATGAGTTAAGGAATGAGGGTTTAAAACCCCTCGTTTTTAAAAGTGGGAGGGCGTAGATTGTTTTCTTTTTTTTTCTTTTACCCACTTCCCCAAAAAAGTGAAACCAAATTTCCAAAGGGGAAAGTGCATTTCGGCACCGGGAAAAGGGGGGAAATTAAACCCCCCATTGGGGTTAAGGACGAGGTTTAAAAACCCCTCGTTTTAAAAAGGTAGGATTTAGATTTTTTTTCTTTTAAATTTTTTTACCCCCTCCCCAAAAAAAAGTGAAATCCACCCTTAGGGGGAAGTGCATTTTTGGGGACCCGGGAAAAGGGGTGGAAATTAACTCCACTGAGTTAAAGGGCTGAGGTTTAAAAACCCTGTTTTAAGAGTGTAGGGGTAGATTGTTTTTTTTTATTTTTTTACCCACTCCGAAAAAGTGAAAACCCCCTCCTATAAGGGAAAGGGTTTTCGGCACGGAAAAGGGGTGAAATTAACTCAGGGCTGGGGTTTTAAAAACCCCCCGTTTTTTTTTAAGAGGTAAATATTCTTTAAATTTAAAATTTTAAAAAAACGCCTTTTATATGTTTTTTTAAAATAGGGGCCCCCAAATTTTTTTTTTGTTAATAAAACTAAAAGTAGCACATATTTATGTTTAAAAAATGTTAGAGGAAAAATATATTTATAAATTTTTAAAAAATAACATTTTGATTCATAAATTTGCAGTTATCAAAAACTTTGGGATAAAATTAATTATATCAATATTTCTTCATATATTCTTTCCCAAAAATATTCCAAAAAAAATGAAGAATGATTTTTTTAAATAATTCGCTTATAAAAAAACTAAAAATTTTACAACAAATTTTTTTCCTTTATTTTAAAAAATTTTTTCCTTAATAGGGTAAGATTGATTCGTTTTAAACATTGGTCCAAATTTTTGGGAAAAATTTTTTTTTAATTTAAAATACTAAATTTTAGCTTTGATCATAAAAAGAAATCATGATAAACCAATTAAAAAATAATACGAAAAAAATTTTCGGGTATAATAATTATTATATTTTAAAAAAAAAAGACCTTACTTAAAAAAAAAAAGTGGCAGGGCTTACTTTAATTTTTTGAGTTTTCTTTGCTAGCGAGAAATGTTCCCAAAAATTAAAAATCAAAACACCTTTGGGGACACATTTTCCAGTCTGAAAAGGGAGGCAATATTTATTTTTATATTTTTAAACAATTACTTTTTTTTCATAAAAAAAATGTTTAACCTTTAAAAAATGAATAAGTAGAAAGAATTTAAAGATGATTCGAAATTTTTCCCAAAAAAATTATCTGGTAATTTTTTATTTCTTAGTCTTTTTACGTATTCACCTAATTTTAAAAAAAAAATAAAAATATAAAAATCCCCACTCGCAATCACTTTTTCCTTTTAACCAAAAATATTTAAGTTTTAAAAGATTTAAATTTTTAAAAAAACTTTTTTGTGTAAATATCCCCTGTAAAAATTTGATGCAAAAAAATTTTACTAAAAACCCACTTTTGGGTATATCAAAGTTATGGTTTTACCACAAAATTAGTAAATCAAAGCTCCAAAATTGGGGGTGGCAGCGAAAGTTCCAGGATTCTCTCCGGTGGGAATCTTGCTTCGAATTTTTAACGGTGCGTATTTGGGGTACTAGGATTCCCAGTTTTATGTGAAATTTCTAATCCTTGTATCGAGCCACCCACTGTTTCTAGATAAAACTTACATTCTTATTGAAATTTCTCATTGTTTCCGCTTTCCCCTTTTAAGGAAAATGGGAAAAAAACTGCTCAATTTTAAAACTGAACAAAATTTAGAAGGCCCCGTAAGTTCCCAGTTTTTGAATTACATTTTAAAAAACTGCAGAGGGAATT